>JAFEME010000077.1:0-80488 GCA_018831755.1 Niveomyces coronatus | reverse complement strand
CCCCCCCCCCCCCCCCCCCCCCCGACTACTCATTGACAAGCGGAACTCCGCGGCGACATGCGCTTCGGCAAGACCCTCCGCGAGTCCATCCACGGGCCGTGGAAGGACAAGTACATCGACTACGGCAAGCTCAAGTCGCTGCTCCGCGAGGACGAGGACAGGCCCGGCCATGACGATGACGCCGCCGCCGCCGCCGCCTCGTGGACCGAGGAGGACGAGAACCGCTTCTGCGACGAGATCTTCAACGTGCAGCTCGAAAAGGTCGCCGGCTTCCAGGAGGTGCAGGTGGGCGTCCTGAGGGACCGTGTGGACGCCGCGTTTGCCAAGCTGAGGAAGCTGGCGCCGCCGCCGCCAACGGACAGCGACAACGCGGACGATGCTGCTGCTGCTGCTGCCGCCGCCGGGGAGCAGGACCCGGCGGCGGTGGTGGTCGACGAGGCCACCAAGGCGAGCCTGCGGGAGCTGGAGCGCGAGCTCGACGCCATCATGGACGGCGTCAAGGATCTCAAGAGGTACAGCGGCATCAACTACACGGGCTTCCTCAAGATGGTCAAGAAGCACGACCGCAAGCGCGGCTACCGCTACAGGATCCGTCCCATGATGCAGCACAGCCTCGCGCAGCGGCCCTTCAACTCGGAGCAGGCCTACGCCGGGCCCCTCAACAAGCTCTCCCTCATGTACTACGCCATACGTCAGCAGCTTGAGGAGAGCCCGGCGCTGCCGATGGATCTCGAGACGCAGGGCGAGACGCTGAATGGCGAACGCTACAATGCGCACAAGTGTAGGTTGACACCGTGGGTTTCTTGCGTTTTGGGGGAAAGAAGGAAATAAATCTGTTGATGCTGACAATTTTTAAGTCTGGGTACATCCTGATAACCTGCTCGAGGTCCGCACGCAGATCCTACGACACCTCCCCGCGCTCGTCTACAGCCAGCAGACCGCCAAGCAGTCCAACGGCAGCGACTCCCCGACCGTGACGTCGCTGTACTTTGACAGCAACAAGTTCGCCCTGTACAACAAGAAGGTGGAGGGCGGCAGCGCCGCCGGCAAGGGCGCCGCCGAGTCCCTGCGTCTGCGCTGGTACGGCCAGCTCAACGCGAAGCCCGAGGTGTTTGTCGAGCAAAAGGTGGCCGAGGGCAGCGGCGAGAGCCGCGAGTCCAGGTTCGGCATCAAGGAGAAGCACATCAACGCGTACCTGGCGGGCGACTACGCCATGGAGCGCGCGGCGGCCAAGATGGAGCGCCAGGGCCGGCCGGCCGAGGCGGTCGCGCGGTACCGGGAGACGGTGGCCGGGATCCAGAGGTTCGCGTTGGACAAGAGGCTGTCGCCGGTGCTGCGCGCGAACTACCTCCGGACGGCGTTCCAGAAGCCCGGCGACGACCGCATCCGCATCTCCATCGACACGGACCTGGCCTTCATCCGCGAGGACGCGCTGGACGCGGACCGTCCGTGCCGCAACCCCGAGGACTGGCACCGCGCCGACATTGACGACGCCAGCATGACGTATCCCTTCCGCAACGTCAACCGCAGCGAGCTGTCGCGCTTCCCCTACGCCGTCCTCGAGGTCAAGCTGCGCAGCAGCAGCGACGCGCACCACCATCGCCGCCGCCCCGCCTGGGTTGATGACCTGCTCGCCTCCCACCTCGTCCACCCGGTGCCGCGCTTCTCCAAGTTCGTCCACGGCGTCGCCTCGCTCTTCGAGGACCACGTCAACGCCCTGCCCTTCTGGCTCAGCGACCTCGAGACCGACATCCGCAAGGACCCGCAGGCCGCCTTCGAGGCCGAGGAGCAGCGCCGCGCACAGCGCGCGGACGACGTCATGGCCGTCGGAAGCCTCATGGGCGCCGCCGCCGGCACCACGTTGCCGAGCTCCTCATATAAGGCCGCCAAGAGCTCCTCCGTCGGCCGGTCCTACCTGGCTGACCGCATGGCGGCCGAGTCGCGCGAGCAGCAGTCGCGGTCGCTTCTTCATCGTGGAAGCGTAGATCATCCGGTGTCTGCTTCTGCCGCTACCGCCGCCGCCGCCGCCACCACTCCGCTAGCCGAGGAAGAGGGTGAGAGTAGCGGCACGGCGCAGAACCACCAGAACGGAAACGGCTACGGCACGCTGTCCTCGGTCCTCCCCGCGCTGTCCCTCTCCAAGTATGCCCGGGCCAAGCGCGCGCAGCAGCAGCAGCAGCGGCGGCGGCAGCAGCAGAGTCTCCCCGAGGGTGTCGTCGAGCCGTCGCAGTGGATCAAGAACGCGGGCGAGCTCAAGGTGGAGCCCAAGGTGTGGCTGGCCAACGAGCGCACCTTTCTCAAGTGGCAGCACATTTGCATCCTGCAGGGCGCGCTGGCGCTGGCGCTCTACACGGCGGCCTCGAGCAAGGGGGGGAGGGCCGGCGGCGGCGGGACGGTGGCGGCGGCGTTTGGCGTCGTGTACACGGGCATCGCCATCTTCGCGGGCCTGTGGGGGTACGCCATGCTGCGGGTGCGGAGGAACATGATTGTGCAGCGCAGCGGGAGGGACTTTGACAATGTGCTCGGCCCGCTGGTGATTTCGGTGGCGCTGATGCTGGCGCTGGTGGCGAATTTTGTGATTCAGGTGAGCTGTATAAGGAATACTGATGGAGGAAGAGAGGCTGACAAGACCAAAAAAAAAAAAATATAGTATCGCGCTGCGTTTGAGAGGATGGGACATCGTCATGATGTGGATGGTTTGACGGGGGCGGCGGATGAGCTGTAGGGACGCTGGGAGTGTATTACTATATTGGGGGAAAAGAAACGACGGCGGAAATGTCTTGCTGTCTGGTAGGGATCGGGGGGGGGGGGCTGTTTTTGTAATTGTTTGGTATTTCTTTTGTTGAGGAGAAAAGTAGTGTTAATTGTGAGGAAGGGCACCCTGAGATGAGTTGTTGAATATGTTTATATGTTCTACGTTGGCGGTTCAGTAAGCTCTTGATGGTCTAGTGATTGCTTTCTACTTGTTAACGATGAGCATGGGCTCTTGACTGCGTGCAATCACTGGAATCAGGTTCCTACTCTTTATGTTCTGCATAGCGTTGAAGTGAGCATGGTTCATAGTTAGTTGATGCCTTGTCATCTTGCTGCACCCAGGTCGCCTCGCTCATGAGGTTGGTGAGTCGTGGCATATGTCGTGACATATATGTCTCCCGGGCGAAGTTGACGTCGAAGATGGAGTAAGTTGAGGTGTTTCTGCATTGGATACATTCGTAGGAGGGTCGGCGATGGAGTTGCGATACTCAGGACGGCCGTGGACGCGCGTGCCCTGTTGATATTGGCAGCGGGAGACATGAAACGCGTTACCAATGGCTTCAATGAGGATTGATTGGTGGCCCGACACCCACTCCACACTGGACTCAACAGATGGTATATATATGATCGCTCTGCGTCGCACTTGATAACACTCACCCTGCTCGTGTAGTCAGTCCTCTCTTTTCATAAAGAATCCTGCATCAATCAGGATGACGTCTCGCCAAGTGAATGTCGTTCAGTTTACGTACCTGCTAGGGGTCGGGGAAACGTTTTTTAGCATCGTAGACGTGATGAACAGAGCACTTCCATTCAGGGCGTCGGAGCCCTTCAACCACGGCCTGTGGATCGGAGAGCAACATGTGGGGGGCCAGCGATTGGTCCACGGGATCGCGTGCCTGTCGACCAGGCTGAGTCCGCGAAACATCTTGTCCAGGGATAAGCTGCAGCGAAAGGGTGCGCCCTGCACGGGATGAAGTGGCCGGAGAGGGGAGAGGGTCCTGGACAATTCCTGAAAAGGATGTTCGTGGAGGTGAGGGCGCAGTCTTTCATCGGCTCGGTAGGGTGCCAGTCCGGCGTGGAGCGGGCGTTGGCAGAGCATCGCGAGTCTGACCGGAATCGCAAGAGGGAACGCAGGCAGGCGGGCAGGCAAAGGCGTTGCAAAGGAAACCTCGGCTGAGAGCAGCGCCAGCGGCGACGTTGTTCACGTCGCGGGATGCAGAGGTGATTTTTTTTTTTTTTAAATTCTAAATTTTCCATGAGCGTTCTTTGATACCCGAGCAAGTAGATGAGCATGTATAACGACAGTACGAGACTAATTGGGGATGGGGGGGACAGACATGACCTACGACAACGAAGCGACCGTGACAACTGTGATAGGAAGTTGAGAATAGTTAGCAGTTCGCGATGAAGTTTTGTGCCGCGGGGGTCGGCGGTCTATGAAAACAGGGAGATGCATAGGTACGGTATGATGTATAAGAGTTTAGACACGGATTGTGGTGCGGAGGAGGGCAGGAAGAGTAGTCTTGGATGAATCACGTGCCGAGGATGCGATGGTGCATGTTCAAAGTTCTTTATTGTTGTGGCTTTGATTAGATGAAATGTGAGCTTTGCAATACTTGAGAAATATGGAGGGTTGAAACCGTTAGTAATGTGCCGCGGTCGTGATCGTTGACTATATTAGATGCGATAGCTTCATCTGTAGTTTATTTTTTTAGCTGATACTATTACCACAGTGTGGAGGGTTGTATGGTACTGTACGTATAGTACTTTTATAGTAGGGGAAGGGCGGATACAGCACTAATAGAGCTGTGATTCTTAGTGGCCCATTAAATCGCTAGGGGAGGTAGTAGGGAAGATATAGAGATGTCATCTCTATTAGGTAGTGCCAAGTACAGTAGATGCTAGCTAGGTACTGTACAGTACTATAGGTACTATAAGTGCTCTGTTTTTGCTAGAGACATAACAATTGTAGATTCTTGTTATATATCACGAGAGACGTCAATCTTAACGACCTAATAGGTAGAATAAGTAGCGCGTAAGGATGTTTAGAGAGAGAGGAGAACTTGATAACCTTTTGTTTCCCATCTTTTTCTCATTAAGTTAAATATAATAAAGACGAGGAATACATTAAGTTAGTAGAGCTACCTGCCCTACCTGCGCTTTCATATATATACATTACATACAAGGTTATAGTTAGGCAAATGCCCGCCTGGAAAGTTGGACGGAGTTTTCTCACTTTTTTCTCTTTTTGCCCGAGGCGAACATGTATGCAAATGCTACCAGAACTCGCCTCGTTTGGGGAGGGCAGGTATCAACTAGAGTCTCATTACTAAAGGTATCAGGTGCCGTGTATCAATCCCACCGAGGTTTCGGGCTATTCTCTAGATCATCTGGCATCTCTAATGTCGTCTCTTCCGATACGCTTCGTGGCCGTCGGAATAGAAGCCAGCCGAGTAGACTACGGACTACGGCATTGGGCCTTCACTCGGAAAGTCGAATGACTTGCTGATAAGGGTGGTGCTAGATGGCTGACGTCGCAAGAGTCGTACCGAGCTGTATGTACGAGCCTGTCAAAGACTTGGTAGATACAGCGAAGCACCTCATGCGGGACAAGGCTAAGTTCAGTGTTCCTGATTCATGTCAGACGAAAGAGTGACAACGTCTCAAACTTTATGCCGATGTGTACATTTGAAAGAGAATAGGGGTTTCGTATGGTGAGTCCTGGACTTATCCTTGAAAAAGGGTGATACGGGACTGTGTGCTGTTGAAGTGTGACTCAGATGTGAGAGAAACTTGCATATCCGCGGGACCGCTGCTAGTCTGGGCGTAGATCGGGACTAGAGGAACGTAAGGTTGTTGTTACATGAGGTCTGCGGTTTGATGATGGGTATACACCCTGTGAGGAAAGTTGTACGGGAGAGAGGGAGAAATGATGTTACTCAGAGACGCTTGAGACAGCTGTATCTCTTGTGTGATGCTGACCGACGCGGCAAACACGGGGTGGTGAGTCTCACGTTTGTGCGGATAACCCAAGGCAAGAGCATCATCACTTGTTGGAAGTAGGTTTCAGTACACGCCATTTGGCAGAGTTGCATGTCGGCGTGGGTTTGCAGGATAGGACAAAAACGGAGAATATACGCCTTGCTACTAATGGCTATAGCAGTGATTAGTTTCTTTCTGACTCCGCGAATTACAGAGAATGGTGCTGTTGGGGATGAGAGGACGGTGATTCAGGCGGTAGAAGCTGGCTGACACAAACATTGTGATGCGAGGCTGGTGGGGATAGTGATGTTGCAGGATCTAGGTGGCTCGCCTGCCAGATGCCCCTATGACAAACATGATTACACAGACCACTGTAGTCGTCATAAAGTTTCACAATCAGTCGTTGAGTCTCATGAGTAGAATCAACACAACAATAGTGGTACAAGAAGTGCTTTGTAACGTGATGGCCAGGGTCTTGCTCTGACCCGATGACCTTCTTCAACTTGCATCGTCGGTTGCACGACCATTAAACTGTCGCCGTGACTAACTAGCTATCGTGTACAACAGCAATACTGACCACTGCATCCTCAGTACCGGCCGAGCATGAATTGCTCAAAGCTGGTACTTCCGTCTTTGATGGCCCATTGTCGGCACTGCCTCACTCCACCTCTGATTCAAAGGTTCGTGCTACAGGAATCTTCCTCGCTTTAGCTGCAGAGCTCAAATGGACATGGTCCGCGACAAAGAAATGTTTCACGACAGATAGAAGACGCCGGTGTGCTGGGTACCGGCACGCGCCGCTCTATTTAAGAGAATGCTTCCTCGCTGTTGTCATGCCCTGCACTCTCTCATGCTTTGCGTAGATTCCTTTGAACGAGTGACTTGTCGACTCTCTAGGCTATGGATAGAAAGGGAAAGAGACCCGCCAGTTCAGGTGGTGGACATTCACGACGTCACGATGAAGGGTCCTATCGAGTAAGTCTTGAACGTGATTCAGCAGCTATAGGCTCTGGAGACTTGCTCGAATACGTTACTGACGGGATATAGCCAACAGAGGCGCAGAGCTCGAGAAGACGCGGTGAGTTAGCGTCTGGATCACGCGATGGCCCTTCCCAGGACCACGGCTCACATCGCCGGCGAAGAGACTCGAAGCAGACCGGTGAGACAGAGGCCGGATCGAGTACCAGCAAAAGGAGCGCCAAGTCGTTACCATACCGGGGCCGCTCTCCAGAGCGAATGGCATACCCTGCCGAGCGTCCAGCCGAGAGCAGCCCCCCTCCTCCAAGAAGAAAGCGTCGCGGCAGAGAGCTGTCTTTTCACCGGGCCTCGGCGCTTATTATGCCCCGTGGCGTCACTATGCACAAGGGCGAAGAAACGACCGTTGGTTATTCCGCCAGCAACGGTGATCGATATTACCGTCGTTTTGCCTTGACCTCTACGGGATTAAAAGATGGCGAGACTGATGGCAGCAATATCCACAAGGCCAGAGTCAGGTCCATGACTTTTAGCGAGGTGGACCGAAAAGACTTCAGCTCGCCCTTCGAGTCTCTGGAGCACCCGAGCTGCGCGTTCCAGTTCGGCGCGTGGCCAGGGACGATTACGCTCAACCATTTCACCTCGTTGACGAGCTATCTGCCGAAACACTATGCTGCGAGTTCTTCGAAAATCACTCTGAGAGATCTGAGACTCTACGATATCTTCGAAAGGCTGGCTCAAGTGCAAAAAGAGCCCAGCCATGACATGAGCACCGAATCGCTCGCTCGCGTGCTTTACGGCAAGATATTAAACGTTTCAAGGCTGAAATGTGTCTCTGGTTCATTGAAACGCCAGATCAATGATATCATTGAGATCCTCAACACATCGCTGTGGACCAACTATGCGATACGCGAAAACCAGGTACTGACGGAAGTTATACATGACGCTCAGGATCCTGCCGAGGTCCACAAGTTTTTTCTACAGCTCCTGCTTGCAGTCGAACTGCGGACGCGCATATTCCATGACAGCCATAGCCATGAAGACATCCGGAGTTATCTTGCAGACGCACCTGATCATGTCCAGTGGACTCTGGTTTTGGCAAGGCGTTGGCGGTTTCATGTCCGCATCGAGGGCTATGGATCGCAGTTACGAGACCTCACATTGCGTTTCAAGCGGCAGGAGGAGCAGCTCAGCATTCTTCGGAGCTTTGCGAGGGATCTTGAATGGCCGAACCTGGAAGAGACGTTGCATGCCATTCGGGAGCAGGAAAAAAGACCTGCCTCCGACGCACGAAGCGCAGAGGCTTATGCTTTCTTCAGCGGGCTCATCCTCCCCGGGCAGACGTTCCCGTTTCTCATCATGAATGCCCTCATCGACACTGACCCGCATGAACAGGCCATGAAACTGACCATGCTCTCGCACAAGTATCCCAGCTGTGGTCTGCAGTATAATGGCCAAAGCACGTACTGGTCCGCCTCGAGTATTGTTGGCAAGGTGATCGCGCCGACCTGCAAGGCTTCCGCGGGTTGGCTCGGCCCAGCTTGTCGGACTTCGAGCCTGAAACCCTTCCAAGTTGTGAGAATTGATACGCGAGAGCCACGAAACACGCTGCCGGAAGGGGCCGTGGAAACCATGAAGGAACGATCGCATCCACTCGGCCCCAAGGCACGACATTATTCGATGGATCGCTATGCGCCTGTGCCACTACTTACGGACGCGGGCAACCCCCCCGACCAGGTCCGCATCAAGCGGCTCTTGGTGCGCGCCAAGCAGTTGGAAGATAGGCAGGAAGGCGCAGAGTTATACGACGCGACGATGGAGTTCAATGTGAATGGGGAGTTGTGGCAGCTCGACCTGTTGTATGACGTGTCGTTTGTGTTCGCTTATCCCTGCGAGCGAGGGCCACATGTCCTATATGAAGGCTACGGATATTATTCTGTGGCAGTGCATACTATCCTGACCATGAATGGCTGGGACGGCCAGGTCCCGGTGAGGCCGAGCAGTAGGAGCGTCCAGGGAGGGAGAGATGTTGATGCCGGGGGCCATGCCGATAACGTGGCCGCTGACACTTTTTGGTCTGATGCTGCGAATGACTTCGATGAGAGGACCAGCACGAGCGAGAGGGCGATGCAGGGGCCGCGTAAGATTCTGGTCGTGGAGGCCTTTGGATCGGCCAGCGAGGCGCTGGCGAGGGCGTGGTGTGCGCTCTGGGGTTTACCCGCGGTGGTGGCAGATATTCACAGAACTTGGTGAGTTAGAGAGAGATAACACCACGGAAGATGTGAAGGTGATGCTAATATGAGAGCGATAGTTTGACATGTGCCAACCTAGAATGCCGTGCGGCCAATATTTGGGTGTTGCTTGCGATTGAGGACATAAGTCGACGTCCTCACCTGTATCGGAGTGGGAAATGAGAGTGTGCGTATACGTACAAGTGTGTGTTTTCTATGTTAGCCCAAATTGTCAAATCAAAGTGCCGAGATGAAGTATGAAATCGAACTGAGTATAATGTTTTTACAACCGTAGGCAGAGATGGAGGAGGTACATGTTGAACATGGCACGATGCCAAGTTTTATGGTAAACATTTCTCATTGAAGCTCGTCTAATTATTATGCAAAATCGAGACAAAATTATTCTCTTTTGAAGTTGTCAGCCCACCTACAAGGGGGCAGTCTCGCCAAAGGAGGCGTGGAAGCTGAGAAGAAGTCAGCCAAGGAGCTTCCCATTAAATGGTAAACTACGACGCTCAAGTGATGACTTACCCAGCAGGATAGCGCTCGCCGGGAAGCTCGGTGGCCTCGGCAAACTTGCGGAGATCGGCGACCTCTGCCGCCGACAGCTTGACGTTGGCGGCGCCGAGGTTCTGGTCGAGGTACTTGATGTTGGAGGTGCCGGGGATGGGGATGAAGTCGTCGCCCTGGGCCATGATCCAGGCGAGGCAGACCTGGGCCGGGGTGGCGCCGTGGGCGGCGGCGACGGCCTTGACGCGGTCGACAAGGGAGAGGATCTTGGGGAAGTTGGCCTCGGAGAGCTTGGGCAGGGCGCCGCGGAAGTCGTTGCGGACCTGGTCGAACGAGGTGATGCTGCCGGTCAGCAGGCCGCGGGCGATGGGCGAGTAGGGGACGATGGCGACGCCGAGGTCCCGGCACGTCTGCAGGATGTTCTTGCTCTCGGCCGACTCGATGTACATGTACAGCAGGTTGTACTCGACCTGGTAGGCGGCGATGGGGTGGACGGCGGCGGCGCGGCGGACGGTGGAGGCGGCGCACTCGGAGAGGCCGAGGTGGTGAATCTTGCCTTGCCTGTATCGGGTATGTCAGCTTTTGCCTTGAACCATCTAGACAAAACAAAAGAAGAAGGAAGAGGACGCGGGAGAACGCACTGCTTCAGCTCAACCATGGCCTCGATGGTGTGCTCGATGGGCGTCTTGGAATCGACGCGGTGGATGTAGTAGAGGTCGATGCTGTCGACCTGGAGCTTCTTGAGGCTGGCGGCGCAGGCCTGGCGGGCGTACTCGGGCGTGGTGTTAAGGGTGCCGTCGGGGATGCAGGCGAACTTGGTGGCGAGGAAGATGTCCTTGCGCTTCTCCGGGTTCTTGGCGAACCACTGGCCGATGAGGGCCTCCGAGTCGCCGTACATGTCGGCCGTGTCCCAGAAGCGGGCGCCGGCGGCGTAGGCGTGGTCGAGGAAGGCGAGCACGCTGGTCGCGTCGTTGTTCTGCTGCCCGTAGAAGCCAGAGAAGGACATGAGGCCGAGGCCGAGGGCGGGGACCTGGGGGCCGTTGCGGCCAAGAGCGCGGGTAGGGATGGACATGGTGATGGTGGTTTGGTGTTGGCTGTTGTTGGTAAAGAGAAGTTGTTGGTTGGTTGAGCTGGGTATGAGTGATGAGGTAGGTAAAAAGAACGTTTAAAAGAGTCAAGACTTATTCTTTATATAAGTGTCAATTAAACATCTTGACTCTCGTCTGCAACAGCATCAAGCGGTGTCGTGAGTGTAATAGCACCGACTCCTAAACCCGAGTGCAGCCCAGCCCGTGGCCCGGATTCTTTTCCCACGGGTGGGGGAGAGCGGCCGGCTAGCAGAGTGAGGCCCTTAATTCCGACCAACGCGGGCGTCTCCTCATCCGTTGATAGACACGAGAGACCGGTCTATTGCCTGCCGGGTCCGGAGGTAGGAGCCTTTGAACTCTACGGCCCATCAAGGGACGTCCCCGGAGAACAGGTAGTTTGAGGTTCTTGGTGGCTTCGGGATGGGACCCTGAGAAGACAGTAGAACCTGTCTTCGGCTGAATCGCTAGTTCAGATCCAGAGACTTTGACAGGGGGTGCGGAGAAAAGAACATCAAGGGAGGACGAGCAGGGGCGAGGGCAATGAGGACAAGCGTTGGCTAGCCCCGGCAATGCTGCTGAGTCGTTACTCGCGCCCAACTAGACAAGGATGCTAATCTCCTATAGGAGATGGTTAAAGCCGCCTCTGCCTTTTGTCTCTGACAACTCTCTTTGCTAGCTCCGGGTCTAAAGTAGGCGGAGGGGCCGCGGTCCCTTGTTCAACACCGAACTCCGGCCAGCCGCCTCGCGGTCGAGCGTCTTCTTCTTTTTCTTGGAGGGTAGATGTCCAAGGCTTTTAATTCCTCGTGGCCCCGTTATCGCCTTACGGACCCGTTGACTCCGGGAGAGTGAAGACGGCTTGCTGGCCAATGGCGGCCATGATGTCGCGCTCGGAGATATCGCGTGTGAGAGGGACGCGGTCGCTTCGGCCAATTTATGATGATGCAGGCCACCTGTAGTATGTGTCAAACGAGGAGGTCGCGAGCGGATTCCCCATTGATCAAAGTCTAGGCGTTGTGACTTGATGCCTTACCCATGTATAGGGTAGGACATATGTAATACTTGTCCTACTAGAAATAACAAAAGCTATAAACAGTAGTGTTGGGCTCCCTTGAAACCCTCGGTTAACGAGTGGAAGGTTGGAAAAATATTTATATACGTAGCTATGGCTATATGATCGGTACACACGTCCAATTCCAAAGTCTGCGCCATGCCTCCTGTCATAACTACCTAGTGCTTGATAATAACGAGAAACGTCTCATCAAAAGCTCCTTACTGAAAAGACGTGACCGGCACTATATGAGTATTTTTTCCCGGTAGTGGAATAGTTGCCGTCTTATCTGCGACGGCGGTCCTACCCTTGTTCATGATATTCCCACCATGATATCACCCATGTTGTTATCACCTCGCGTGTCGACCAAGTGGACTTTTGCTTGTCATGAAATAATATTTTTTTTTTCATTATTGGCGTTCACCATGACTACGCTGCCGTAGGCGTTACCAATTTATCACATGCCGCTGTTCTGTATTTTTGCTGCGAGAGTGAGGTGAGGCGTTCTTCCACAGTAGCACGCAATTGTAAATTTTGATGTATATTTCAAGATCTGGCGTTGCTTCCAAGTACATTTCGACATCGGGATATAGTGCTTTCGGAAAAGATAATGCCGCGTGTGCCAACGCCAAACCTGCCATGTTACAGAAGTACCAGCGGAATGCAGTACCGTCTCTAGTGAATGGCATTTTTAGTATTGCTCCGGGATGATCTACAACATTGCTGTTCATATAATTCACTACATCCGATACAATCAGACTTGCTGTAAGATTGCCGAAATGGTATTATGCTGATGAAAGCATATCTGACATGACTCTCAGAAGCGGTGCGTCCTACTTTTCAACATCGGGCATTCGCCCGCTCTGAGCAGCGCTAAACCTTTTGCCCACTTACCACTAACTTGGATGACAAGCCAGGCGAACGTTACGATGTAGTCTCAGACTTGTATCGGATGCTGTGGGAGGCATCATGACGTTCAGCTACAGATGAAGGTAGCAATGCCGCGAAGAGCCTTTTCGATATACCAGCTGTCTTATTTTGACCCAAAGTGTAGATCCTTCTAGAAATGTTAAAAGTGATGGACACTCCCATCGACTTTAGGATCTTACAGACACTTGTTTTACCCTGCAGTTAGAGGTAGTAATTATGATGATAGCGGCAAGTATTGTATTCATAATGGCTATTGTTTTACTCTATGCTATATAGTAGATATAGTAACCACAATAATAGCAAGACTTATCAGATTTATGATAGCATACTATTTATGACGTGCTTAATGTTCATAATGGTCATAATTATTATAGTCATGATCATAGCTATGTAGCTGCTAGAAGACAGTGCGCCGACATTTCAGTGTGGAGAATAAATGCGAGTTGAGGCCTTAGTAGAGATCATAAGTGTGGTAATTAACGCTCATTAGTATTACATTGTGGATAGAACCAGCTTTACGTCGTTATTACGAATGGCAGATCAAAGCACTGAAGGAGGAAAAAGACCATTTACGGCTGGGGCTCTATAGTGCTGCGCGGAATTTGACTTAGCTGCGGATAGAGAACTGGTGGTTGTGAGCAGTGAATGGTTTGTTAATGATCAAAATCGACTACATACAGAGCGGCTGAGATGCGGAAATGCCTTATTAATACTAACTATCATTGTATAATTCTCTACTACTATGCGGGAGGGGGTTGGTTGTCGACAGGACTCTGACAGCTTTCTGGCCACGAGACAACTATTAAAGTGCTGTCTTAACGTTTTAAGGCTCAAGATAAATGTTACGGGACTTTTTTCTTATGTAAAAAGGCAGGCCGCTGCCCTAGGAGTGTATCTTTCATATTACGACATGATATAAAAGATAATATAAATTCACGTTCTTAGTTATTAATACAAGAGGTTAATATAGTGCTTGATAGGTTTCTCGTTTGCTATATAGTAAAAGCAAAAAAATTCTTTCTAACTACTATAAGCATATAATAGCGAAGCTTGGGAAAAAAAAATACATAGTGTACCTAAAACATTGCAATGTATTGCGACATTTCTACGCAGCTGACACAACACATTTGCATTAGATGAAGAAGGATTAATTCGAAATAAACAAGGGTTCTTAAAAACCACTCAAAAAATTCAATTGGTAAAAGCGTGTATCAAAGCAATGCTGGCTACGCCACCACGACCGTACAGCCTCAAACTACGAGCTTGTACTCCGCTCCGACTCCTGCATCGCCATGAATAGATATCAGAGTTTTTGCAACAGACACTAGCAGAGGAATCAGCATGATGAGCATTCTGTATAGCGTGACTAGGTTGAGAGCGTAGACAGAAGCAAAAAAAAACACGCACTTGTGGCCGTGGAAGACACATATTTTCTAAAGAAATATCGACCATGAGCATCGTAGCGTCTTATGAGGCCGCCCTTGAACGTGACAAGGATGCGGACGCATTCGCCCTGGACTGATCGTCGCTTGCCTTCTGGGATCTGTACCGGCTCGCCTTCCTTGAAATGAAGCTCTTGATGATGCACGTCGGGGCCAAGCTCACTCGAGACCAGATTATCGCCGACAAAGTTGACGATGACTTGCCGAGCTCTAGAGATGGGCTGATCCCAGTCATGAGACGGGGGAGAGTCGCCAGGATCATGATGAGGGTAGTACTCTCCGACTTTGCCATCTTGTGGAGCTGCCCGGCACGGAAGTGGCAGTAGATACTGCTGTAGGATCCAATCCTGTAAAGGGTTGTCGCATGGTGTATAAGCTTGCAGTCTAGTAGACGGAATGCAGGTGCGTGGCTGTATAGCAGTGCCAGCACAGACGCTGACAATTCTGACGCTACTAAACCTGTTATAGCATCAGTCTTGCTGTACAACCCGTGCAGAGTGATGTATGCAAGTTGAGAAAGAGGAAGGGATAGAGGTGTATATACTCGTTTTCTCCGTGATTCGCTGTGCTGGTATGCACGATGCGCCACTGCTGGTTCTCCCCCCCATGGAAGTCATAGGTAGCTACCGAAGTTCCGTTGATTCGACTGCCCCCGGCCAAGTCGAGTACCTTGCCGCCACTCTCAGGACTCCGGATGAAATATGCGTTGCTTTTGTCTGCCGCTTCGAAGAGCCAGAGCCGGGACCGTGGACTAGCAGCCTTTTCGCCGACGACTGCCGAGTCTCTACCGCTTTCGTGCTGTAGATACCAACCCGTGTGTCGATTGCATATCGAAATAAGAGATGGATAGTCGACAGGCCTTAGTGCCCACTGCTGGTGTTTGTCGTTTCTCCAAGTTGACGAGACAATGTGGCGGTCGTGATCCGTCGTCAAAGTGAGAGCCTTCTTTGTCGAGTTGTTGTTGATGCGATAGAAGCTTGTGCTTCTGAATGTTAGCGCCTCTGAAAAGGCGGAAAAGAAGAAAAAGCAGGCTTCAAAGGTATGTTTATTTCTACCTGCTTGCTTCGTCAACTAGCTCAAAAGTCCAGTGCTGGTTTGGATTGTTGGTTTGCTGGTAAGCGATCACGGCAGCACCGTCCTGGAAGGCACTCCCTCGGACGTCCAACACCTCACCTGATGCTGCATTTCTGATCCTGAAGCTGAGCCCGTCAGTGAGCAGCTCTAGGTGCCACATCAATGCCTGATTCATCTGATGCTCGCGAGTCTGTGAGCCATGCTGGCCGGATGTTGCGACCAGTTTCTCGGTGGTCACGGATAGCTCGAGAATTGACTCGTTGGACTTATTGTAAATCCAGTAGGCTCCTCCGACTGGATCTAAGTTTATCAGTTTTTAATCCATCTTTCTGCAGCGGGACGTGGCTTCTTCTCACATGATGGGCCAGCGAATAACATGGTGGCTTCGAGGGACGAATCGCGAGCTGCATGCGTCTTGCTGCCCAATACTGAAACAGATTCAAGGAGAAGTGAACGAGAATCCCTGAATTGCAACCGTATCGCGGGCTAGCCGTGCTCCCAGGAGCTGCGGTCAAGGGTGCCGCCGAAGTCTTATGTGCTTCGATCGCACTACACGACAGCGGCCCCCTTTCACCCAAGGGCCTTCAAGGTTAATTTTGGCTTAAGCGGCGGGATTTATAGCAGTGGGCCCAGTGGCAATAATTTTTCACTTTGAGTTCATATTAGGAATCGAGACGCAGGCTGACCGAGGGATGGGACGCAACCACCACGACGATATGCCGTTCAGCCTCGCCAAGTTTGCTTACTGTCGCATTCGTCAGACCCAGGTATCAACAGTAAAATCGCTTTGTACTGCTATATGCTCCCTTACAGAGTCTGAATGCCTGGAAATGCTCGAAGAAATCAGTCAATGATATGCTATAGCGAGCATCAAACACCGCCGACCGTGGCCTTCGCTGAGGTTGTTGCGGCGGCGTAGAAATTCGACACCGTTACATCTGTTTTTTTTTTGTTGAGAATTAAGTCGCTATAATACTTGAGTATGTTCGAGGTCGTTGTATTGGTGCTATTATTGCTATCTACATCGTTCAATGTGGATGTTCGGCGGTAGTGATGACGAGAGCCACGGTAGCGAGGTTGACGGGGGCGACCTTGACAGCGATAATGGTGTCTGGGGCCTATAGATACTTCGGTACCGTGGTGCAGTTCAAACCAGTGTGCCGCAACTTCTTGGGCAATTTGGAGAGAGTGGTGACGAATTCTGAGATGGAGAGAGATTTGTGTGAGCTAGACGAAATCCACAGTATAATCCAAGGATCCGAGGCACGCAAGTCACACATTTACCAGAAAAAAGCCCTACTTTTGATTCGTTTTCATAGATAACGAGGTGCTATAAAGGAGGCTTGATAAACGCCGCGTGACTTTGAATGCTGCATGCCAACAATATCATCACCGATTAAATGACAGCTTGTACTTCGTACCTTACCTTGCGTGCTGGGTATAGCAGCGGACTGGAGCCGATCTCGACACAGAATTTAGTGATCGAAAAGCTACTCGACCAACCAAAGATAGCGGTTAGATCTCTTACTCGCAAGGTTTCAGAATATCTAGACATCAAAAGAGAAGGTTACAGGAGTAGAGAGTATAAGTGTGCACAAGTAAAACATGGCGCATGAACATATGATAAAGACAACCTATATCTCTATAATCGTGGTTTTACCTTGAGATACAGAGCCATAAATATATGTATCCAAATTGCTTCTGTACTATTAAATATTCTTCGTCATGATGGTGTTTGATCAGAGCCTGCTAGTCTTTATGAATCCCGGTACGAGACTCACCATGCCCGCATATATTGGAACTTGACTCTTGCATTACAGTTGAGAAGATACATTTTCTTTCAAGTGAAAACTCCCATAAAACTCAATCTAAGCATAGGGGGAAACTTGCAATACTACTTTCTTTAGCTTTCCGTCCTGTTGAAAGCTCGTCGGCGAAGATCCGCCCCAGCATCATCACGCATACTTCAAAACCTACTTGCCGCGCGCACCACTCTTTGTTCGCCCTATAGCGTTGCGTCGATTTTCTGCTAAATGTCTATACAAGCCAGTGAAAAAATAAAAAGCAAAACCACGACACGGCAGAGAGACTAGCGAGTTGAACATTGTCGCACCGCGTCGGCCAGACGTGTGTTACTATACGAGGCCCGGTAGCATGGTGTATCCCCCCTCACCATTTTCCGGGAAACCTGATTGGTGAATATTGATATTCGCCGGCCGAGAACGAGGCACTGCTCGTGGCTGGCTGTGTGACGACCCCGGTGCTGTCAGCCGAAATCAAGCAAAGTATAGCGCTGGTTCGGCTGACCGTCACACCCGGGGGAATCGGGATCGATGCAGAAAAGTCACAATATTTGTGGGCTGGGCTGAAAATCGTGGCTTGCGTTGATCCGTGTTTCCGTCTTACGAGCGGCAAGTATCCGACGGCACGCACGGCAGGCAAACTCTAAAGTGGAAGCCAGAGTCCGTAAGCATCATCCGCTGGTGTCACAGCGCGGTAGTGAGTTCGATACGTTCTCGGTTCTGATTCCTCACCGTTGCGCCGGGAAGAATGCTATCCGACCCTTCTCCTGTGCGTGCATCATTCCATCGTTGATTTTTATCAGCCAGCCACACTTCCTTAACAACACAACCGCCCAGTTTTCTCTCTTCCGTCTTACAGCGTTAGAGACTAGACCGAGGGATCAAGCACTCGATGTACTGTACATATCCAAGTAGGGTGACACCAATGCCGAAATGTCGGCTGCGGGTGAGACGGATATACAAAATTTGCCTTTTTTTTTTCAAAGTCAATAATGGCAACCCATGCTGTGCTTACAAGTAACAACGACGGTAAATCCTGTCTTTCCATCATAGGCTCGAGTTCCAATACGAAATGTGGCGTTGTTTGAGCACATTACAACCTCCTTGTACGTAATGAGACACTGCGTTGTAAGTCTTCATCCATGCGGGTCAGACGGTTAGCAGCCATTTTCGTACGAAGCGGACAAATTTGTCTCTTCCTTCACTTGTATATAAACCTCTAACCTTGCAGTCAAATTCCCCCAGAAGCTCGAGCCTCAAACACTTCAAGCAGACTGAACCTCTCCACCTACTACTTCTACACACAACTCCGGGAGGAGAACTTGAACACACCGGTCATATTAGCCTTGTGAGTATTTTCACTCACGAGATATAACATCTGCCACCTTCGACTTAGCACTTACCAAGACTCCAGGAGCAGTATCGAAGCCATGACTTTGTACATCAACTTTGTCGGCAGCAACTTTGTCAACAACCAGCTCACCCCTGATGTGAAGAATATGGAGCTCCACTACAAAGAGGGCGAAGCTTTGTCGATTGACCAGGGAAGTAAGAAGGTGGCCGAAGGGGAGTGCATCCGCATTCTCGTCACTTTTAATAACGGCGACATCAAACGCTACAATGTGAAGACCGGATTCAACTTCCTAGAGAATGTTCAAGCCACGGCAACGTGTAAGCGTTAGTGACCATGATTTTGGTTCACTTATTCTAACCCGTAACTACTCTAGTCTCTGCCGCGAAGAACGTAATCTCCATTGCTACCGACGCAGGAGTCGGTGCCGAACTCGGGCTCGTGGTCTAAGGCAATGTACTCTGTATGAGACTTGGTGCCAATACTGGTGTATTGGTCTGCTAGACAATTCATTCGTTCTCTTAGTTGACACTAATTTATGAGGAGTAAATACATCACATTAACGTGCGGCTTAAAATTTCTACATTAGAAAGAAAAAGCAAGCAAGACAATACCCGTGAATCAGACTGACCACAGGTAATCAATATTGAACACGAATAGCCTCATCCTAGTGCTAGGCAAGCTATTTCTACACATACTACCCAGCCCGATAGAGAGTGTACAATATGTAAACATCACTGTTTAAGGCATATCACTTTGTAAATTGTAGCGGGACATCCGGCGGACTCTCATCCTAGTTGTTTACCAAGAAGAAGATAACTTGCATGTCTGCCTACTAAAACATATGCTCTTAGGGAGCAGATTCGTCGCCGTGGGCTTGAAAGAATAGATCCAATAGCAAGTGGCCACAAATTATTGGCGGAACATTGATGAAAGGGTGCCTTTTCCGGTCATTTCGGTCCGGAATGGTGGCAGCAACGGCAAAGAAGCCCTTGGGAACGGTGATGATGTTGCGGCGATACGCCAGGCCACACATTCAATGTATAGGTCAATTTACCGGTTAAAGGAGTCAATATCAGTTGTCCATGGCTGAAGATTACGGAAAGGCATCTTAACAAACGGCAATTATGAAAAGGCGTCCAGCCTCCAATCTCAGCGCAAGCCTGAGGAGCGGGCTGCCTGAAGCGGCTAAGCAGTGATTGTTCTTGGGTGGCGTGTTGCAATATGGATGATTCCCAAGAGAATCCGTTCATTAGCTAAATGACGAGTCCATGCATTGCCAGTCGGACCGTTCAATATTGCAACACTATATCGATGCACGCCTGCTCTGCGCGTTAACCGACACACCTTACCCAGCCAGAGAGATCAAAAGTACAGTTGCGGGCTTGAGAAGAGAAAGAAGAAGAAACGGCATCCCTATTTGGCTTATATATAGTCTTCAGCGGTTTCCAATGATTGCTCGTCCATCTATTGGGCAAAGCACAAGTTTCCGCCTCGGAATAGTTATTTTCAATTCGGTAGCTCCACACCCTCGACTGCTTGCGATGCATAAGTCTCGTGAAATGACTCCAGGACATCTTGAATCCAGGGTAAAACCCCTGGCCGGATGGTCTTATGCCACGATTCGCTCTCCAGTTGGCACAGGGTCCGCGGGAGAGCCGTCTGTCATGTAGACTGGCACCGATCTACGAGCGAGTCAAGATGACTAAAAGCACTCCGAGAGGTCATGCATTGTGCACATCAGTTTGATGTGGCAAGTATGCCTTTCGATGTCCCGTCATAACGATGCGAGCCACCGCGCCGAAAAGGCACGGCGCCGCCACCCATCAGGGGGCGAGCTCGCGCATCAACGAAGCGTCTGCATGCTAATCATCGTATTACAGGAGGACTTTCGTATCGAGACAAGCCGCCATGCCATCAGCTGCTTTAACGCAGATCGTCATTGGGTGTAGGGTCACTCTGATGACGCCAAGGTCAACGCATCGCTCGAAACCCCAAGAATAAACCCCGAGCAATACACACTCAAAGATGTCATCTTTCACATGCTGACCCATAGCTACTCGACCGTGTATGAGCATTTCGCCTCCACCAAGCACAAGCCCACCGAGAGCGAGATAGATGCTGGCAGGGGATACCTCAATCTGGGAAATATTCACAACAGTGTGACGTTGCTGCTCGGGGAGGACCAGATCAAGGACGGAATGGATGGGACGCCGATCTTTGGGGCTTACAAGAAGCAGGTGTTTGACTGGTCGAGGGCGAAGATTGGATGGACTTTGTACGAAGAAGAGGTAGGAAAAACGTGATACCCTGCAAGGTACTGTATATTAGTGGAAATCATTTGGCTTTCACTCACCCACTTGCTCGACCGCGACTGTGTCGGGGACGCTTCAGGTCTCATTTGGTCCATGGACAAGTTTTTTGCGAAGCATAGGGACGGGAAAGAATTAGACTCAGGGTTCGCAAAAAGGCAGACGCATTTGACCGAGAGCGAGAGCTAATTCGTGGTTCGTGGTGCTTGTGAGCACCGCAAGACCCGCTGATGGAATTGGCCAAGACGAATACACGACCAGGATAGGACTGGTGAAGACTGCTGAGTGGTTGAGGCATATATCCGCGTACAATCCATATTTAGCGCTTCTCTTAGCCCGGGTCAACGGTTCATAGGCAGACCAGTTTGGTCCTGTTTTGATACGATGGCATGTATGTGGTCTATACCTCTAGATGGACATGATGCGGAACTTCGTCACGGCATGTGAAGGCAGCCCAGTAAAGAAAATCGAGCCCTCTTTGGGCTAGACTACTCTCCATACCACTATATCATTCATGCAGCAGGGTGGCAGGCTAGGTGCGGGACAGCCCGCGTGGTGCTGCTTCGGCAGATGATCGATCATTGGTCGCCACACGCACGTCGCAAGCCATGCACGTAGACCATTGATGAATGGAGCATATCACATCCCCAACGGCCTATGCTCCATCTTCACAAACTCGCTCACGTATAGGAGATGGACCAAGGGACACCGACCTGTTCAGAGCGGCGGGGAACGCGTGTAGAACCGGACAGCAGCGCCAACGACGGATGGGAACTCGTCAACTTGCCAGACGCAGAGCGGGATGACCCCGTCAAAGCGCCGTCCTCGGCTATTGTTCATTGGCGCTTCGAGTTTTCCATCGCGCTGGGCCGCAGGGCGCCCGAGCCATGGGTCGAGCCTCGAGCCGAAGAGCGACCCCTGCCGGGGACGGAGCCGTGCTCACCCGCTGCCGGCGCCCAGACGCAGTCGCTGCTCTTCACGCTGCCCCCCGAGATCAGACTACGCATATACCACGAGGTGCTCACCATTGCCGCGCCCATGGTCTCCGTCCGTCGAGCCCCGCTCGCCACCGCCGCCGCCGCCGACACAGGCCGGCTTTCGCTGCTCGCGACCTTCCGCCGGGTGTATGCCGAAGCCGAGCTCATATTCTACAAAGCCAACCGGTTTTCTCTCCAAGACCATGGCGCGGCGGAGTCGTTTCTGGGAGCCATCGGCCCGCGACGCCGCGCTGCCGTGACGAGCCTCTGCGTATCGGTCGCGGGCGGCGCCGCGGCACTCGCCGCGCTCGAGGCGGTGGCGTCCGCGTCGGGGCTGCGCCGCTTGACGCTCGCGCGCACGCAGTCGGTCCGCTTCACGGATCTCGGCGCTTGGAGGCTGCTCGCGGGACAAATGAAGGCGCGGCTGGAGAGTTTGGGGGAGCTGCGCGAGCTGGAGCTTTGTACGCCGGAGGCGGCTGACTTGACAGAGGCCGAGGAGGAGAAATGGAGAGGCCTGCGGGAGGTGGATGAGTCCTTGAAAAGGGCTGTGCATCGGAGGTCTTTCGGAGATTAGACCGTGGTCCCTCGGAGGCTGACTGTGTGAGAGAGGTCCAGGATTCGACTCCTGGGCCAGATCAGAGGTCTTTTGTCAGCAATCAATATAAGCGGACTCTTGTCTTCTCGTTTTCGTTTCACACTACTGTTTAGGAATAGTTTGGGTCTGCCGCTGATGCATCTTCCCATACGAGTACCACGGGACCGGGCAATGACTGATATTAGGTCGTGACATGTGGCTCCTGAGTTGTTCAATTACCATGCAACCTCAATAGCCCACATGATTCGAGCCCGGAAAGCTGACTTGCCGTAGATTTCAAGGCTTCATTGAATTCTCTGTCGTATTTTCTTTATAACCGAAAATCGCCACAAGGATGATTTGTGCATCTATCACGTTGTGCTTCTTCTGTGCTCAGATGACTATAGGGTAGGCGGTGAGAACGATCAACGCCACCAACTAAGCCACACGCATAAGCCACACAGCCCTCACCGACCAGCCAGCAACCAACAGGGAGCAGCAGTCACTAATTGAACATGACAACCTCTTAAACAACTCTGAATTGCTTGCGCTCGCCTTGATCCCCCCTCTTTTCCGTGCCGCGAAAGAAGTCCTGCTCACAATGACCGAGGACGAGACGAAAAAGACCAAGGAAGGCTTTGACGTGGGGGAGTTCCTGTACGTCCATCCCGGTCGCCCGGAGGCCTCCGCAGCCGTGTGTGCGTGGCTTTGACGTTTTCAAAAATTTCTTACTCTCTCGCGAGCATGGGAAAAACCCACGCGCCAACAGCCAGAAGAACATCAACAAGGGAGAGCTGGCGCTGAAGCGCGCCGTCGGCCTCGGCGCCCAGCCCAACGTCGTGCCCGAGGGCGAGCCCGTCCACGACGCCGAGCCCCGGCCGGTCGAGGTCGGCTGGCACCCGGTCGGCGGCCTCGCCGGCAAGTGGTTCGCCGACAAGACCGGCCTGGGCCGCATGATCACCGACAAGATCAACAGGTACCCCGACCCGACGCAGCACTGGGCGGTCCTGGTGGGCGACTACGTGCACCAGCTGTGGATGGTAGGTGAGAGCGGAGGGGGATGAGGGGTTTTTCTTTTTTTTCTTTGTTTTTTTTTTAAAGGGAACATGGGTGTGGCTAAAGATTCGGATTAGGATGAAAACTTCCACGTCATCTATACGAATGAAAAGGTGAAGCGCGAGGAGTGGAAGACGTTCAGCGTGGGCCAGACGCGCTTCAACGACGATGCGCTCCGGCGGACCGGTAAGTGAAAAGGGAATTTTGCCCCCGAGAAAGGGAGTGTGTGTGCATGTGAGGGTCGAGGATAAAGGTCCGCTGAGACGTGCGCCCTTTCGTCGCAGGCGAGTCCGTCATTGCCACGATCCGCGAGACGACGCCCGCCTACAACCTCATCTCCAACAACTGCCAGACGTACGCGCTGCAACTCCTCGACGCCATCAAGGTCAGCTCCCGCAAGGAGTTCGGCACCACGCTCGCCGTGTACGACCGCATCTTCGGGCCCGGCCGCGTCGCCGACCTGTTCGGCGGGGCGGCGAGCGCGGAGCAGCAGGGCCAGGCAGCAGCCGCGGCGACTTCGACGACGGCAGCGGCCCCCGCCGGCGGGGAGCAGGAGAACACCGTCGGCCTGGCGCAGCAGCTCATGGACGCGCACACGACCCAGCTGGATGCGCAGCAGGTGAGGGACGGGGGGGAGCGCGCGGTGGTGGAGGAGGAGGGGGAAGGGGAGAGGAAGGAAGGGAAGGGGGCGGATCTGAAGACGCAGATGAAGAGCATGCTTTCGTGTTTTTCGCGGAGCAAGTCGGCCGCCTGAGTCTTGCAGTGTGAAATACTGGAAAAAGTTGTGATATTTTTCTACTATATGAGCGAATTAGAAGCCCACATTTACTCCTATCAGAGGATTGAAAGTGCCTAGGATATCTCATTACTTGACAAAGTTTTTCATTCATTATGGATTCTGTTAAAAGAATAGACTCGCTGCACAGGAGGTTCGGGTAGACTCCGAGTCTGACGTGGAGCGGCGGTGTTGTCGGGTCAGCATAGGATGGAGGACTGAACCACACATACAAATTGCTACGCCGATTTTTTTTTGAATCAAGTGGCAGTCGATCCGTTTCGAGAAAAAAAAAGGTACAGGATGCCATCTGTAGCACGAGGAGAATGCGAGGAATCATCATGGGACATCGCCAAGAGCCTTTTTACGTAGGCATTAGAACAAGCCTGAAATAGAGATCAACGTGACAAGCCTGAAACTGGAATTGATGACCCCGTTTCCCCTGGGATCACTTGGTGCTGCCTGCAAAGATGAATCGAGATTCGGTCCATTAACGTCTTTGGATCATCACATTGTCTTTGATAACAAGTCAGCCTGAGCTATCAGTTACATAGATAAGTACTGGGCAAAAGACGACTTTCCTCGACGGCTCAGATTCCATGTGGGGAGAGGGGGAAACACGCAAAGGAAGCGGAAAAACATCGTACACTCCTGCTGTATGTAATCTTTTCGCAGCGCTGGCCTCGGCCCGACTTGCACGACGAGAATGAGGGGATGTGTTCCTGTTGTACGAACCCGACTGTTTACGAATCATCCGACCGCGCGTTGAGACACCGAGGTATAAGCACAAGTCAGTGAGAGACAAGGAATCATCGTCTTGGCTGCGTATCACGCATCTCCTTGACGGCTTGTGGCAGCCTTGTGGGTAAGCTGTGTGAGAAGAATAAGTGCCAAAAAAAAAAAAGCACATTTTACCGTCTCATCCTTTCTGCCATGCTGGGCACGCGATTAGATGAGAAAGATGATCCGATAAACGACAACGTGTGTGCGCGAGACAAACATGCAGCCCGTTATAAATCCTGCAGCTCATCATCAGCCCTTATTGCGGGTCAGAGTCCTTTGACAGCAGTCCTTCATTTCTCCCTTGATGGAGATCAGGTGCACATCAATGGAGGCAGTTTGTAAAGTTCCTCTTGCCTTTCATGCCTCCACGTACTCTGCAACATCTTTATGCCCGTCTGTAGCTTAGATAGAAGCCCTATAGCGAAGGGCATGCGGAGACTCCAGTCAGCTTGTAAAGATCACGACACTCTCAGCGCACACCGACCACGATAAGCACCGAAAAGTCAATCGATCGGACGATGCAAAGCAAAGCTCATCAATGGTCCCTTTTTTTTTTTGGCACACGTGTGCGACCCTCTACGGGATTACCGCATTCGTCGAAAGCCCCTCCAGGAACAAAAGCCAAAAGAGAATGAAGAGCAATTGCACAAGCATCTTACTCAGCGCTAGCCGACTGTGAGACGAGAACAGCCAAGATCAATGCTTCTTGTTGGTCGGAGAAATAAACGATCAAAGGTAGATTCAAATGATAGATTGCAGCAAGTACTCAAGAATTGCCAGGGAAAACGGCAAAACGCTGCCAAGCAGTCGTGTTCAAGGGCTGGCTCTGAGACGGGGCTTCTCTTCATCTCATATTTTGTTCTTATTCCTTTTCTCGTCGCATAGTGCGCGTGTCGCGACTATTGATCAGCCCACAATGCAGAGAAGCAGGGCTTGCTTACTCCGCTCACTAGAGAAGACGACTCCTCAGGACAAGACCGACTCCTACGCTCCTGTTCCTGAAGCGATGGATGCGCCACTCAGGCACCGCGCTCGTCTCAGCAGTCTTGGCCCGTCCGTTGTGTTCCTCCAGGTCTAGAACGTTCGGCCTGCGCCGTCGGCTCGATGATATCCCAGCCTGCACATGGCAAAGCGGCGACGGCGGCGGCGGCGGCGGCTCCAGTTCTGTCGGGTCCCTCATCAGTCACACGTTGTAGAGAGAGGGGGAAAAAAAAAAAGCGTTAGCAGTCAGCTTTTAGCCCTGGCTCACCAGCTTGTCAGGCGGGAGTCAGTCTTCGTTTCGCGATTTTGCTCGCTCGCTCGCTCGTTCGTTATCGTGCATCCGGTAATGCACCGAGCGACAGGAACGCTTGCAAAGACGATCCTTTGAAAGCGCCCGCCGAGCTTCCTCGACTCCTTCCGCCGTGCTGCACGCTCGCGCTTACTACAGCTTCGACAGGCCTGTCTGCGTGCTCTTCACCTGCCCTTCCCAGACGAAGCATATAAAGAGACGTCCGCTCCCGTCGCCCCAAACAGTCTCGGAGCCCCATCACCCAACAACAGGCGCTCAGACACGCACACAAACGCATACAACGCGGCACAC
This sequence comes from Niveomyces coronatus, assembly GCA_018831755.1. Taxonomy (NCBI): domain Eukaryota; kingdom Fungi; phylum Ascomycota; class Sordariomycetes; order Hypocreales; family Cordycipitaceae; genus Niveomyces; species Niveomyces coronatus. The sequence continues at coordinate 54,242 of JAFEME010000077.1, read as the reverse complement.
ATTCCTTTTTTTCTTCTTCTTCATTCTCTCTGGCTCATATCTGCATCATGCTGCCTGCCACACTCCTTAGCGCCGTATCAGTGCTCGTCGGCACCGTTGCCGCCTCCAAGCGCGGTCTGGCCGTCAACGACGAAATCAACGTCAGCCAGTTCGGCAGGCCCGGTACCAAGATCAGCTGGACCTACAACTGGGACAGCTCGACGAACAACAAGCAGCCGTACGCCGAGTTCGTCCCCATGCTCTGGGGCACGCAGAGCTACCACACCGTTCACTGGGAGCGCCGGGTCAACGAGTGGCTGGGCAAGGGCACTCGCCACCTTCTCGGCTTCAACGAGCCCGACAGGCCAGACCAGGCGGCCATGTCGCCCCAGGACGCTGCCAACGCGTGGCGCAGGTATATGCAGCCCTTCGGTAACCGGGCGCAGCTCGGAGCGCCGGCCGTGTCCAACGGAGGCTACGACTGGCTGCGCGACTTCCTGGGCCGATGCCGCGACTGCAAGATCGACTTTGTGCCTGTGCACTGGTACAATGACCACAGGCTCGAGGGCGATTTGGAGAACTGGATCAACCGCATCTGCAGCCTTGTGGGTAACCGCAAGGTCTGGCTGACCGAGGTAGGCAATAGCGGAAAAAGAAAAAAGACATGAGAATGGATGCTGACTTGCCATGCAGTTCAAGGGATTCGGATCGATGGAGGAGCAGCGCGAGTTCAACCGCAAGGCCCTCCGCTTCCTCGACAACAAGCCCTGTGTCGAGCGCTACTCGTACTTCGGCACGGCTAACAACTCCAAGGACCTGCTGGCAGGAAATGGCCCCAACCTGTCGCCTCTTGGATCCGACTATGCTTATGGAAACTAAGACGGGCAAGAAAAAGAGCCGCGGGTTGGGTTGAAAAGTCTTATATTCTCGTACATACATTTTTGCACATACCTTTATGTATATATTTGCACATACTGAATGAATGAACATATACACTGAAAGACTGTGGTTGCGGAGCAGTGCTCGCGTGCAATATTTACCTCGAAGAAGGATAGGGCTTATTTTGAGCTGCAATAGAATGACTTGGACGGCCAGGCTGCAGGGCTCTGGGTAGGAATGACCGGACAGACGTTGCGTCATGGCGCGGCGTTTCGTCAAGTAACGCCTCGGGTTGGACTCATTGATCCGTCAAAATAGAACGAGAGCGTGCATAGCGCACGAACGATGTCAGAAAGGGCAATTGTTAGGAGAATATCGAGGCCGTCTCTTTGCGACTGTGATGTAGTGTCTTTTTTTCTTTGGGGGGGGGGGGAGGGCAAATCATGATCCCGCGGCGGCGAGTAAGAACGTAGATCTTGCCCGTGAAGCGGCAGCAATGTTAACCTTGTCCTGAGTGCCCCATGTACATAGAGTGCGCGGCGTCCCAGACACCGGACTGGAAATGCATCGGGGGCCCAGGGAAAGAAGCCGAGGCAGAAGTGGACGGACTCCCGAGCGGAAATGTGCAAACGATTACGTGCCTCGTGATGGCTGTGCAGGCCGAGTCGAGCCAGTCAGCAACAATTGATGTTGATCTCGATACGTGACGCACAAACGGTGACGTGGACCGCGGGCCCCTTGAAGCCCTACACGATGTCGAGGCGGTCCCTGACTTGGAAGCTGGTCAGTTTAGTCTGCCGATAGGGCCACAGGGCAGAGGCTAGGCTGCGAACTCGGCTACTAGCGGGGTGCATGATTCGGCGACTAATATAATGTAAAGTGGTCGACGAGTATGAGGATGCGGTCGGTCCTGGAAAGGAAAAAAAAAAGGGGGGCCCATTGCTTGTGCGTGTCGTGTCGAGCGCTATGCGTTGTGTTGGTCGTGGAAGCCGAAAGCTGGCGAAGGCTGTGAAGGATCTGACGATGCGCCTGGTCGCTTGGCATCTGCCAACTGGCGGGCGGCAGAGCCTCTGTTCTGTTCCTTACCTAAGCAAGCCAGCTGGAGGAGAGCGAGCGGGAGAATGGATATGGACGCAGTACAGGCAAATCGTTGGTCGTCATTAGTTAGATGTGCATGTCAGTAATTGCACCGAGGACTGATGGGCTTTGCGAATATTTTATCTCGTTCTGGTTCTGGAACTGTCACGCTGGCTTATGCTTGACAATGCCGCTATTGGGGTTTTATTTAACTAGCCTGTTCAGCTGCTCTGCGCAGGAGAAGAACGAGTCCCAGCCAGAAGAGAGGCTTCGCTGACCTGATGCCCCAGTCCAGTTAGGTCTAGACGCTCAGATGTGGTGTGTGTGGCAGTGCAGGCTCCTGCATGCCTCGATTTGGCACCCTAGAATGTGCCTGTCAGGCCAGAGCTGCTGCCTCTCTCCCCCCTTCTCCCTCTCTCTCTCTCTCTCTCTCAAAGAAAAAAGGGCGTCCAGCTTGACACGAGCACGAACATGGGGTAGTAGTTAGTGCCCCGGCCGCAACCAGTCAAGCAAGTTGCTGTACATGTACCTACTAACTGTACTACATACTCGGTACTCCTACCACTGATAGGATGCAGCTCTGAAAAATGTTAGTATGCGCAATTTGTGTATGTACTGTCTGTACCTGCCCGACTAGCGCTTTTGTTTCCAATGGCCTGTTTGAGCTATACCCTTGGGGGAAGGGGGACGCGTAGGCAGCTGATCAGGGCTAAACCTAGAGCGTGCCTAGATCACCGACGAGGGCCCCGCGGTGACAATTAGCCGGAGATTTCACGATGCATGGTGGGAAATGATGGCCCATCTCTTCTTAATCAATACGCGCACCACACACGCATTCACACGATGGTGAGACTTGCACGTCGGCACCCCTCTTCCGATTTTCTCGCAAATGCCAGCTAGTCAGCCATTCAGCCTGTCTCTTCCCCCGCTCCACCCTTACAATCCCCCCCCCATCCAGACGGCATCCCAACCAATCACCGGGGCCTGCTGCGGCATCTCTGCGCCGAACCAAAACATGACCGCTAACCAAACCCAAATTGCGATTGGGCGGAGATCGAGACCAAGGGGAAATCCGAGTACGCAAGAAGTAGGCCCAAGATAAGCCAAAATCTAATACACCGACACGCTAACCGGTAACCGCCAGCCCAGCCCTCGGGGACCCCATAAGGCTGGGCTGTGCTGTGCTGTGCTTGCTTACTCGTACACATAAACGGAGGGAGGCGGAGGGGGAGAGAGAGAAAGAGAGAGAGAGAGAGAGAGAGAGAGAGAGTGTGTGTGTGTGTGTGTGTGGGTGAGAGAGAGAGAGGGGGAGAGAGAAAGAGAGAGACAGATGAGGGACTTTGCAAGCTCGCGATGACCGTATCGAATCTCTGAAATGGGGACAGCAGAGAAATGCATGGGCACCATGATTCGTCACACAATGACAACAACTGAAATGGAAAAAAAAAAAAACAAAAAAAAAAAGAGTTGCCTTGTTGCAACGGGGCCCGACCGGGCCGTGGGCCAGCAAGGGGCATTGCCATGTATGAAGGAGGTGATCCATTTCTTTACATTGCATTGTCTGAGCTACCTACCGCATGTATGCCTCTCTGGTCGGCTTTGCTTGCTTTGGCACTGCCTTTGGCCTCGGCAACCTATCACGACCCCTATACTTTGGTGGTTAGTCGCCATCCCCCCCCCCTTGCTCGTCCCGTCCTTTGTTGATATATTTGCCCACACCCTCCCTCTCCCCATCTGCCCGTGCGTCTGTTTCTCTTCTCTTTGATTGCACTCCATCCATATCACTCTTTGACGATTATTAGCATTTTTATACTGCCCTTCTAATTCTGCATACATTGTTTCATCTTGGGCTTTGTTGCGTAATCATCACTCATCACGTTTCGCTTCTCTTCATTCATTAATGCCATCACTCCCATAAGTTGTACGGCCTGCCAGCACCCTCACTGCGTCGATCTGCATCTCATTCATGAAGTGGCCATCCTGCGGACTCGAGACTCGGTAGTCGACACATCTGACATCTCCCCCCCAACTTTGAGACCCGGACCGGAACTAGGGAGGGGCAAAGAGTCAGAGAGAGAGAGAGAGAGAGAGAGAGAGAGAGAGAGTGGGAGAAAGTTCGGCAAGGGATAGAAAAACGACGACACATTCATCATGCACGGCGGCCACCACGGCGGCAACCGCCTCCATCTCGGAGAACTCATCAACGAGGCCATTTCTTCCATTGCCCCCTTTTCCGCCCTCATCCTTACCATCACTACCTGCATCATCGCCCTCGTCCGCATATATGTCCTCGACATCTTCGTCCCTCGCATATATCCTCGGTCCATCCTGCGCGACGTCTCCAGCACTCAGCGACGCAGCTTCATCAACCACCACGTCGCTGCCGGCACCAAAATTCTTCTCATCATTCTCTGCGGTTATCCTCTGCTCGCCATCTTATGCGGTCGCTCCACGCCTCACACCCCATATGCCAAGGGCTCCGCCGTGACCCTCGGCGACATGATGATTGTCTCGTCGCAAATCTTTTGCGGCATGTACATCTTCGAACTGTTCTATCGTGACAAGGTGTCCGTCATCAGCTGCGCCCACCACATTGGTGCCATCGTCATAGCCCAATCGGCCATAGCCATGAGCATAAACTTTGACCACGAGAGGGATGCCGTATACGAGTTTATTCTTTGCTTCATTTGGGGTGAGTTGCCATTCTTCCCTTGTTTTGCTTAATCACGTTTCCTGTCTGCCTCGGACCATTTAAGAAGCTCTAGCAATTTGACATGTTTTTGCTGACTTATGCAGGCGCGTTCGACGTCGTGGCCGAGCTTTGGCCGCATCTTGCCATGATTGTCTACCGACTGCAGCATGAGAACCACGCCCTGCTCGCGCGCATATTCTATGCCACCGCCATACTCGAAGTGCTCGGTACAACGATCGAGACGGTGGTCGTCATGTACCTCTTCGGCTCACTATGGGAAAAATGGTCGCTCAGTCTCAAAATCGCCACTCCCTTTCTCCATACCCTCTTCTCTGCCGCTCAGCTCTGGGGTGTCTGGATCTTCTACAAGATGGCCAAGCAGCAGCAAGCAAAGTGCAAAAAGGAGCAAGACAAGCGACCTGCCTCGGGTGATACCAATTGCTAGCCCTGTCGACCGAGACTGATACCAAGATTTTTTTTTTTACGATTCATTCTGGGCGTTCGATAATTGCATAGAACTGTTGCGTGGGTTATACACGTCTTTTTCAGCCTGCCTATTTTTTTGTAATATTGAATTCTAGAGCCACCGCATCACAGTCTGCAAAGTACCTGAAATAAAAGAAAAAAAAAATAGTGGCAACAATCGTTGCATTATTGGCAGCACTAATCGCCCTCAGCAGTGGCAGTCACCCTCACAGCAGGCCTTGGAGACAAAGTTGACCGTCAGCTCACCCTTGGAGACATCGTTGCCCGGTTGCGTCGGCACGCTGCCGCAGCCTCGACAGCCGTGGTCGATCAGCTGCTGGATCTGGCCGTAGGCATCGCGGGCGGATCCCGAAGCGCCGTTCTGATAAAACGCGCAGAAGCTTCCCTGCGATCCGTGGGAACAAGCAATCTGCTCTGCGACAAGTTAGTGTCGTTTTCCCGCGTGGCCAAGCCGCCATGTAAATTGAAGAAAACAAAGACTTGAAAGAGAACGAGGCCTGGGATGGGGTAAAGGGGACGAGAAGGTAGTCGAAAAAGGACGACAAAACAAGCATCCCGAAGAGCTCGGCGCAAAAGAAATGAGCTTACCCCCGGTGTTGAAGTGACGGTCAGCACCGCCGCCGGCGACGAGATTGCCGACTTGGTCGTGGACGACCTGCAGAGAGGCGCCGTTGTTGAGGGAGCAGAAGCCGCTGCCGCGACAGTTGATGCCGAGGGCGGCGGCGGAGGATAGGAAGAGGGAGATGGAAATTAGGTTCATCATTTTGAGGCTGGACATGACTAAAGGTGCTGCTGGTGATGGATTTTTGAATAGTCTAGGATATCTGGACAACACTTTATATGTCTGCACACTTTATGATATCAGGGCTAATGGCCCTGCCATTCCACCAATGCCGCCCCTACTTGATTATTATTGATCTAGAGGACACGACAGGATATGACGCAGGAGGTTCGGAAAAAGCCAAGACGAATGACGACTTTCAAAATGACCAATCGAAGCTGACGGACGCTGGTTGGTGGACGGCGGTCAGTGAGAAAATAGTGTCGAGGTCGGATTGGCCGCTAATCGGGGCCGGGTGCCGGTAGATGGATAGAGTTGCAGTACGGAAACCTCGGGGTAAGCGTGGAAGGGGAGGGGGTATCTTTTAGGTTTGAGATTTAGATTGTAGGAGATCAAAGATTCGAAAACAATGAACAAAAATTAAGTCTCTTTAAGGATTTGGGTAGTTGTCATTACATGAACTGGAGAAGAATTTGTTCTCAACAAGGTTATTGAACATCTACTATCGCAAGCTTTCCATCGAACCCCTGTCCTAAATGATCCATCTCATACATGCGCAACTCAACACGCCCCCTGACAGTTGGGATGACTGACAATGTTGACCGTCAGCTCGCCCTTGGAAACGTCGTTGCCGGGCTGGGTGGGCACCGAGCCGCACTTCTTGCACCCGTGGTCGAGCAGCTGCTGGAGGAAGTCCGAGGTCTGGCCGGCGGTCCCGGTGGCGCCGTTCTGGTAGAAGGCGCAGAGCGAGCCGGTGCAGGCAATCTGCTGGCCCGTGTTGTAGTGGCGGTTGCGGTCGGAGATGTTGTCCACGATGGACTTGAGGTTGATGAGGTTGCCGGCGGCGCCGTCGGACGGGCAGAAGCCGGAGCCCCGACAATTGATGCCCAGCGCAGCGACAGAGGAGGCGAGCGCGAGGATGGCGGCGGTGGACTTCATGGTGGTGGGATTTGGATGTGTGTGAGTGAGGGTATAGGAGATGGGAGGCAGGAGAGAAAGGAGCCGAGACGGCTTAATATTGGTCGAATTCATGCAGGTAGCACATCTTACGGGCATCGACGGTTTTCCCTGTTGAGTGGTGGAATATTTTTTTTTTACACAAGCTCGTGGGCAAGACTACGGCACTTACACCGATGCATACATCATGAGAAGTTTCGAAACCAAGTAGACGCAACCCGCAAGCCAATCTTACTGCTGACGCCAAGAACCGATCAGGTAGGCTACGAAAATATACGGACCTTGCTGCGATGGATGTGAGCACCTTTTTTTTGGTAGTCAACTTGCCTAAGCTGATGGCGTTGCGTCATGGACTCTCTTTTAGCCTGAGAGCGGTCAAGTCTGGGTGAGATTGCGCTGCGACGATCCGGTCGGATGATGCCGAGCCGGCGATGGGCCTCGGGGCAGGACACGCAGAGTGAATCTTTCCTCCAATCGGGAGTCGTGATGGAGCCTGCCTTGTCCGAACGGGACGAGGTGAGCTGGACCATGGACACACCACGTATATAGGCCTCGTCGTGGTCTTTTACCAGGCAGGAGCATGTTGTGCTTAGGTCGGGTCTGAGTAAAAATCTTCCATCGAGAATGTATTCGCTAGCTGTCCTTTCCACCATTGCTGCCGCCGCCGCCGCACTCGGCATCAACTGCCGCGGCTCCGGCGCGTGCAACCTCAACGACGCGAGCCTCAAGGAGGTGCTCACGCAGGTCCGCCAGATCCAGGCCCAGGGCAACGGCGGCCACCATTACAATACCGGAGGTAAGGCCCCTCGTCCGTGAGGAAAGGGGGCTCCCGCGCTGGGGCGACGCTGACAAAAAAAATTGCAAAGTTCAACTAGCCTGCTCGAGCGGCAAGTACTGTGAGTAGCACGCACCGCCTTCTGGAAGGTCGAAAATCGCATTCGGCGTTTTCTGACATGGGCTTCAGCGAGCATCTGCGCGTTCTACCAGAACGGAGCGTCCGGCTCGGCGGATAGGGCGGCCGAGCTGCTCCAGGGTCTGGTCGATCACGGTGAGTAACCGTGCCACGAGGTCGCGGAGACGACGGACAGTGCTGATCGAGTTACAAGGCTGCACCCAGTGCGGCAGCAACCCTACGGAGCCTGGAAATGATGTGTCAAAGGGCGAGCTGACGGTGAATATTGTGTCTGCCCCGTGCTGCAGCGGAAACTGCCACTGCCCTATCTAGCCTGTGGTACCAAGAAGGGGCTAGAATAAAGACGAGGCAGTTTTAAATATGATGGTCTACTTATATTATATGTGGCTGTAATAAGTCGGCGTCTGTTTTGCTTGTGTCGCTCATAATTCTGATCGTCTTGGTGCTTAATCGGAGTCTTAATGGTTGCAAGGGAGATGTAAAGAATAATGACAAAGTTCATGTACAAATTATTGCTCTGGCGCTTTCGAATCATCTTGGGGTTGTGATTGATCTGTTGGCTTTCCGAGGCTGTTGGTTGAAGTTGTTGGTCTTGGTACCGTGCTTTGCCTTTCGAATGTTGTCTGCACCGAGTAAATGGAGACTTTTTCTCAAAGGCTCTGGAGCGACAAGATTGAGGAATCGTCCAGAATTTTGCATTCCTTTCGCATTATTTTTCGGCTTGCTTTTTCCTCTTTTCATCTCTGATTACATTGTCAAGACATAAGTCGAACCACCCTTTTGAGTAGTTGTCCAAGTACCCCATTACATAATAGCCATCGTCTTCTTTACTCTACCGATCGGCGGATTCGCTGTCGGAGAGCAAATACACAGGTATCTAAAAAAAGGCTTCGTCACAATCAAGGACCATCCATCCAGGTCTGTGGGCCCAAGAGAGGGGATAGTATAACTATGTATCTACCGAGCAGCTTTGGCTGACCTCCCCGCACTTGCATCTCCCGCACGAGGATCAGAATCAGCGTCGAATCATCCCGTCCCAGTTGTCGACGCGCGCAAAACCCTTCTCGCAAGCCGACATGGCCGAACCAATCGACAAAATTCTGGCTGAGCTTCCCGCCAAGTTCCGCGGACCGGGGGCCGCCGTCGCCGTCGTCAAGAATGGCGAGCTGATCGGCCAAAAGGTCTGGGGCTTTGCCGACTTGCAGCGGGGCATCCCCATGAGCGCCGACACCGTCTTCCCCATCTGTTCCATCTCCAAGCAGATGACGTGCGGGCTCCTGACCGACCTGAAGCTTCGCCCGACAAAGGCAATGGAGGAGCGCAAACAGGCCGCGGCGCGGCAGCTGGAGGACGGGCTGGCCCGGGTCCTCGACAAGCCGGAGCTCCTGCGCGACACCGGCCTGACCCTCGACAGCCTCTGCAACAACCAGTCTGGCCTGAGGGACTACTGGGCCCTGACCGTCCTCTGGGGCGCCGTGCCCGAGAGCCCCTTCTCCATCGAGAAGCACGGCCCTCAGATGCTGCAGCGGCTCGCGTCGTTTCAGTTTGAGCCCGGCTCCCAGTACTCGTACGCAAACACAAATTTTGCCCTGCTTGGCCGCGTCATGGAGCAGGTCACGGGCCAGCCGCTTGCCGACCTGCTCAAGGAGCGCATATTCGCCCCCGCCGGCATGGCGTCGGCGTACCTCTGCGCCGACACGTCCAAGCATCCCGCCCCCTGCGTCGGCTACGAGGGCGACGAGAAGCACGGCTTCTATCCCGGCGTCAACCGCATCGAGTGGGCGGGAGATGCCGGCATAGTCGCCTCCCTCAGCGACATGGTGGCGTACGAGAAGTTTGTCGACGCCAACCGCGACAACGCAGAGAGCTGGTACCACCTCAACTCCCGGCGCCAGCACTTCCGCGACGGCGGCCCCGCCGACTACGGCTACGGTCTGAGCTGGCACAAAGTCGGCGAATACGATGTCGTGGGCCACGGTGGCGCCCTGCGTGGCTACCGCCTCAACAGGTCGTACGTGCCCGAGGCCAGGCTCTCTGTCGTCGCGCTGCTGAACGAGGAGTTTGCCGTCCCCGGTAAGATCTGCGACCTTGTCATAGAGCGTCTTCTGGGAATAACGCCAGCCAAGTATGATGCTCCTGGGAGCATTGACCCTGGCTGGCTTGGCACGTTTCTCGATCCAGAGACCGATCTGGCAATCACAATCAGCAAGGGCGAGGAGAACAAGCTTTCCTTGTCCTATCACCGATCTCCAACAGTTCTGAACCTGGTCGAGCCGAAGCGCGCCATTGCCCAATATGTGACCGCTGTTCTCGACGGGGACTTCCTCGACGTCACCGTCCCGCAGGATAACCGCGGAATCCGCGCCAACCGAGTGGCGGCCAGCAGCGCTCCCGCGGCAGACGCCGTCGGTCTGCACGGCAAATACCGCTGCGCCGAGATTGACTCCGTCTTTGACTGCAGCGGCACGGACGGCATGCTATACGGCGTCTTTGGTGGCTTCCTCGGCAACGGCCCTGCCCATTTGCTGCGCCCGCTTGCCAAGGACATTTATGCGCTTGCGTGCCCCAGGGCCATGGATTCGTCGCCTCCAGGCGACTGGACCGTGGTTGCACGACGTGATGCCGGCGGACGCGTTCAAAGCGTCACCATCGGCTGCTGGTTGGCGAGAAAGCTCGAATATGTTCGGCAAGATTGACGGGGAAGCCGAAGAAGAGGAGACAGACCACAATTCTTGCCAAAATAAGCTCACTTGTTTTCCTTTTTTTTTTTCCTTTTCTTTTTTCCTCTTCTTCGCCATTTCTAGAATAGTGGCGCAGGTCGCCGGCGTGCGCGCTTTCACAGCCTCTTTAAATCCGCTGCACAGACCAGGAGTTGCTGATGACCGTTGAAAGCCTTGGCCGAAGACAATCGACCAAGACTAGAACGCCGCTGGAATAGGAACCAAAGATACGATGACTAGTAGACAACCCTAATACGCGCACTAGGTTCGTGCTTCCGACCTGTCCACCGTAACTCTTTCCCTCTCACTAGATATGCTTTACAATGTATGCCGCATTGCTTGAGCACGGCGATGCTTCGGCTCCTCCATATATTACACACCATCCTCAGTCGTCCTCTCGTTCCGTAGTTGCCACCCGAGCGTAGTAGCTCTACACAAGCTATCAACGATTGAGGCCGCAAGGATCGGACAGTGGCGTTTCATCAATCTTAGGCGGCGTCCGCTATAGTGCAGTCTGACATGGCCCACCAAGAGATAGGTTGCACTTAAAAGCTCAAAAGGGTAGAAATGTGCCTCGTTTCGGACATTACTGGATCTTGATCGCCGACCAAATCTGCATGAGAATCCGCCCGTGTCTAGTCAGCCCGAAAGACCAAGTGTTTAGACTCGTGTTGCGTGCTTGCGTTCCTGCTTACACAGAGTATAAATGCTGTCTGTGATGAGCTGAAAATTGTCGACGGTGACTGGCTCTTTTGTTCTGTGTTTACAAATTCGTGGTCGTATTTTCCGGCCCGTACACAATACACACTGATTCTGGATACCGTTTGTGCTTGTGACAATCATGAGGTCTTTCCTGGCTCTATCCGCCTTGATGGCAGCCGCCTCCGCCAAAGTAGGCCTGCTTGTTCCCTACTACTCCTACCCCGTCGGCGATGGTGTCAAAGATTGGGATGCCCTCATCAGAGCCATCGATGCTTATCCTAAGCTCGACTTCTATGTCATTGTCAATGATGGCAACGGCCCTCCCTACGCGGACACAGTTCCATCGACGACGCTGCCCAGCAACATCAAGGACTGGGCGGCGCGTATTGCTCAGCTGAATGCTCGCCCGAATGCCAATACCATCGGCTACGTCTACACCCAGTTCGGAAACCGAGACATCAACACTGTCCGACAGGGCATCGATGCTTACGCAAAATGGACCACGGCCGAGGGCTGGGACGGCAAAGCGCAAGACGTCCACATCGACGGCATCTTCTTTGACGAGATCAACACGGACCCCAAGCAGCTGCAGCGCAACCTCGACATCACCCAGTATGCCAAGAAGGCGTTTTCGGCCCGCGATGGCCCCGTGGTGCTGAACCCCGGCGTGGCCGTCGCCCCCGGCAGCGAGGAGCTCTTCAACGCCGCCGACGCGGTCCTCAACATCGAGACGTGCTACACCAAGGACGCCGACGCGGCCAAGGACGGCACCACGGCGCGCTGCCCCCGCGGATACACGCCCTTCACCCCGGCCTCGCTCGACGCGCAGCTGCCGCGCGACGCCGCGCAGGTGGCCAGCTCGGCGGTGGTGGTGCACGACTACTACGAGACGTGGAGCCCCTACGTGCCGGCGAGCAGCGCGAAGCTGCAGGCGGACATTGCGGCCATTGTGAAGAAGCAGGTGCACAGCTTTTATGTCTCGTCGCACGGGTACAGGGGGGACTTTACGGTCGGACCGGCGAGCGTGGAAGAGGTGGCGCGGTTGGCGGCGACGCTGCAGGGCTTGGCTTAGGGTGATGATGAACGTGATGGGAAGGATGATGATGGTGGAGGGTACTGTGAAGGGTGAGGGTTGTTGGTCGTGATGGCTGGAATGCAGCGATTTGGTGCAACGCCGCCACCGGCTGCTATGGGGCTGGGAAGAGGGAGCTGCTTGATGAGTAAGGTTGCCTACATATAAGATACAGGGCACATATCGAATCGAGATTGAAAACCCAAAAAAAAAAAAAAGAAAAAAAAAAAAAAGGTCCTGACGCGTGTTTGTTACTCACGGGATGAGATAAGGAGAGAAGAGGAAGCTTGTGGGGATGAGGAGGCTGGGTTGATGACGACTTGTGCGATTTTTCTGAAGAATTCTATGCGTAAAATCCCATGACCGGGCTAGCGAATAAGTTCGGATTGGACACGGACCAAGTTTCCCCCGGAATTAAGAAAAGGAGAGCTAGAGGAGGGATCGGCGTCATTACCAGGAGGTCGGGATTCCTGAAACCTGAGACATCGGGGCCGACTCGGGGGTGGGCCTCTTGTAAGGCTCAGCGGCTGGCCAATGATGACACTTGGAGAAAAAAGGCGAGACATTCGATGGACATCGGAAGTTTTCTTGGGTGAGGATGAATTCCTGGGAGTGCCCTCGAAGTGTTGTAGTGTTGTGAATGGGGAAGAGTGGATGAAGTAGAGTGAGGTTTGTGAGATGTTCTTTGAAGATTGGCAATGAGCTCGATGGTTTATGATGATCGCATGGGCTCGCTCACTGACAATTGTATAAAATGTATATAACTTATAAAATGTTGAAAAAATTAGGCAATAGAAATGATTCTCTAAAACATTCGTGTCAGGGACGGTGTAGAATACTGCAGATTCGTAAGCACAACGTCACAGCGCCTCGAAGTGACACCCTACCCGACCTCATTCCAAAGCATCGTCTTCTTATCAAATCGAAAGATCCTCCCTAGCACGGGCTTGTCTCAAACGAAGCGTCCATTCCGAGCATCACGGGACAGAAGCCTGACGAGCCCTGCTCGAAACAAAACTGATGGACCGCCTCGACCCGAATATACAATAATACTTTATTTTTACGTCTTCTATAACTTGTCATATTGCAATACTCACCGAAATAGCGCAACGTTGGCGGATAGTAAGCAGCAAATGGCGAATTGGGCTGCCGCGGACGAGGAGACGCCAGTATCGCCGACGAAAACCCTCTGCGAGGAGAAGAATGAACTGGTCAGGGAGGAGGACAAGTATCCCGTGGACACAGGCCTGCACGCGTGGATGTTTCTCTGCGCGTCGTTTCTCATTGAAGGACTTGCGCTTGGTGGGTTTTTTTCAGGCCAGGAAGCTCATCGCATGGCTTGCTCTGACAAGTAGTACATAGGTTTCCCTGGGGCATATGGCGTCTTCCAGTCATACTACAGCACACACGAGCCGTTTCAAGACTCGCCCGGGCTGCCGACGGTGTCGACATGCGCGCAGGTAACCCAGTCCCCCAGCACCACGATCATCCCCAGCTCTCATACTAATACAAGAAGAATAGGGCATCATGTATCTCGGCATGCCACTCACCATGGGCGTCCAGCGCCTCTCGCCCCGTCTCAGCGCGTGGTCGCCGCTCGCCGGCATCATCGTCATGGCCGGCTCCCTGGTCGCCGCCTCCTTCGCCACCACCGTGCCCCATCTCATCGCCACACAGGGCGCCCTCTTCGCCGTCGGCGCCTCCCTCTCCTACTGTCCCTGCATCGCCTTCCTCGACGGCTGGTTCGTCCGCCGCAAGGGCGCCGCGTACGGCATCATGTGGGCCGGCACCGGCCTCTCCGGCTCCGTCCTGCCCTTTGCCCTCGAGTACCTGCTGAGCGCCCACGGGTTCCGCTTCACCCTCCGCGTCTGCGCCGCCACGATCATCGGCCTCACGCTGCCAGTCGTCTACTTCGTCCGGCCCCGCCCGGGCGCCGTCGACCCCTCCGTCGCCGCCGCGAATCCGTTCAACTGGCGCTTCGCCGCGAGCCGCACGTTTGTCCTGCACCAGCTGGCGAACGTATGCCAGGCGCTGGGGTTCTTCCTGCCGAGCATATTCCTGCCGACGTACGCGCGCGCGGTGCTCGGCGCGGGGAAGCCGGTCGCTGCGATGACCGTGCTGCTGCTCAACCTGGCCTCGACGGTGGGCTGCCCGACCATGGGCTGGCTGTCGGACAGGAACCACCCGGCAGAGTGCCTGTTCCTGGCGACGGCGGGCGCGGCGCTGGCAACGCTGCTGCTCTGGGGGTTCGCGACGACGACGGCGTCGCTGCTCATGTACTGTGCCGCGTACGGGCTCTTCGCGGGCTCCTACACGACGGCGTGGACGGCATTGATGCGGCAGATCACAACCGAGGAGGAGGAAGACGAGGAGGAAGAGGAAGAGCAAGAGGACGTGAAGAAGAAATCGAAAGACAAGGGAAAGGGGGTGAAGTATAGCTGTAAAGAGACGGACCCGGTCATGGTGTTGGCGGTGCTGGCGGCGGGACGGGGGATAGGCAGCATATTGTCCGGGCCGCTCAGTCAGGCGCTCGTCAGCGTACACTGGTCGGTGGCGACGTATGGGGCATATGGGACGATGTACGGACCTTTGGTCATTTTTACGGGATTGACGGCGGCGCTGAGCGGCATAGTATTGTTCTGGAAGCATCTCGGCTGGATACGTTAGGTTTGAGGAGGTTGGGGGCCATGAGCGCAGTCTTTCACGTGGGGTTTCCTACGACTGAAGTATATATACGTACACGATAAATATAAACAAATATTGCAAGAAACCGTACTTTTGAGAGAGAAACTAGGAGGACAGCAGGCCGTTCTCAAGCGCCAGAGGGACGACGTAGCACTTTTGAAAAGCGTATTGGTCCTTATTTTGCGTTTTAAGAAGTTATGATTTGAGAGTATTAAGGG
Organism: Niveomyces coronatus; assembly: GCA_018831755.1. Lineage (NCBI taxonomy): Eukaryota > Fungi > Ascomycota > Sordariomycetes > Hypocreales > Cordycipitaceae > Niveomyces > Niveomyces coronatus. The sequence goes on along the minus strand of JAFEME010000077.1, from coordinate 39,081 downwards.
CTCTAACAGCATGTAAAAATATTGCTGATCTTGCCGCGGGTGCTTGATTCCAGAGTCCAGTTTCGAAACAAAACCGATCGGCAGGATTCACAAATGGACATTTATTTCCTAACAATTAATCTAGATTCTACACAGTAAATAGCGATAGAAAGATCTGTACATCTATCGGAAATCGAAGTTAATGATGGTTTCTCCTGTCGTCACTTGTCCAGATGCTTGGTGCTCCTGAACTTCACCCTACCTGTGAGCTTCCGGGCAGCATACGCGCAATACATTCGTTTCGCTTTTCATCCCAGATACTCTAGTGTTATTTACTAGTTCCAAACACCTCTTTCTGAATAGAGAGAATGGTGCGAATTAATTGCACAATCTCTACGCGTACGTTTCGGCCAACTTACAGCATGCCACTTGCTGTCTCCACGGGCGCTGGTGTCTGCACTATTCTGATCATTTCCATGAAGTACATGGAGAAGTCTTGCAGAACATTGAATAGTACTTCCATGTTTTGTTTCTCCACGGGTATTCAAGGTATCATACCTGAACATCTCATGAAGTTTCGCGGCTCAACCCTCTTGTAACTGACCGCCAAAACAAGGCGAGTATCCGATGTAAGACTTCACAGCAAGTATGAGATTGGAAACAAGGCGTAATAAATAGAGCTGGTTACCAAATGGCTGCACGTCGCACAACGAGGCCGCACCCTTAGAATATTTGAACGAGGCGGTTGCTTTTGCAAGAACACGGCAGCCGATACAAGAAGATAGGACTGTGAACTTACCCAGACGGATCTGTTCTCATGCCAGTATTGTCATTCACAGTAATGTACCAATAATTAGAGCTTATCGAAAATGATTACTCTACAAGTTTTCATCAGCAAGTTTGCACGGTCGATTTCGTTAACCAAGGCCAATATTTGGCAATGAAAGTACACACCGCCATGCCTGAACATTAGTCGTACCAGCGGAAGCCAGCTTCACACAACATAGAAAGTATTCTATATCTAATCGCCTACAGAGTACGAGTCAAGTATGAAAACTGAGCAACCGTTTGACCTGTTCAAACATTGAATCCACGCTCTAGAACTTTATGACCAAGAACTATCCTCATGATTGAAGGTTTCCAGACTATGTCTCTGAAGTATACTGTGCCACTGGAAAAGAACTGTCGGTCAAGACAAAACAGCCACGGAGACAGAGTTGATCATTAGACCAATGAGTCAATGCAGCGCTCTTGCAGTGGAACCGTTCAAGGCCACCCATAGTAGGTCACATAATCAACAGTCTACTACACCTACAGCATTTCGAAAAAGTCTCGAACGTGCTGTGCGTACAGCTCCGGCCGCGACTGTGGAATGTAGTGGCCGCCTACCTCTTCCCGCCTAAAGTAGACAACGTTTGCATACCTCGAGTGCCACGACTCAGGCTTTTCACTTCTTTCAGCATCTTTTCCCGGGCAAGAGTCGAAATGACTGGGGACTACTCACAGCTTGACAATACTTTCGGAGCTCGGGATACGGTCCGTCGCGCCAGCCAAAATAGACTGCGCCTGTAGGGATCTCGGTCTTCTTGAAGACGTCCGCAACCTCTGGCTAAACGACATGTAATTAGCAAGTGAAAGTTCCCAATGAGAAGCATAGCAAATCCGCCCACCTTGAAAACTTCTGCATATGCTCGTAGAGACCCATATGGCTCCTGAATCCAGAGCATGAGACACTCCGTGATGATCTCGTCAAAAGTGTACGGATATCCATCCGCCGTCGTATAAAGGTGATTCCAGACCCAGGCGACATGGCCCATAGGGCTATCACCAAAGGCATGGGACAGCATCAGGCTGCGCTTCTGATGCACAGGTGCATAGACATTGTGGTGTTCGTACCAGATATGCATTGCCTTCATGTATTCATTCTCTTCCGCCGTCGTCTCACCCCTTGTCATACGCTCCTGGTCTTCTGGAGTGGGGTTGATGAGCAGAAAGTCGGTGAAATGACCAATAATATGCGCAGGCTCTTCCTCCGCAGGCACTGCAAGCATCATGTGCAGCGCGACAATCAGGCCCAGGTCAGTCGACACGATACCATAGCGCCCATACCCAAGCTGCTTCCGCATAAGAGTGTCGAACGCGATGCCCATGACTTTCTGGTCGAGCCCAGGAGTGGTCGCCGCCGGACTGAAGCCGTATCCGGGCAGGTCCGGCGCGACGAGGTGGAATTTGTCCGAGAGCAGAGGACTCAATAGGTTGTTCCAGTTGCGGTGGCTACCCGGCCAGCCGTGGAGGAGGAGTAGAGGCACGGCATCCTTCTTCGCCGAGCGGTGGTGGACAAAGTGCAGCGGGATGTCCGGCGCGTAGCTGCCGTTGGGTCCCGGGATCGTGGTCGCAAAGTGCTTATAATCACTGTTCATCCGGTCCTGCACGGCGCTCCACTCATACTTGTCGGCCCAGTGCCGCGCGAGACGAGACAACTGCTCGTAGGGAGGGCCTTCGACGGACCACTCAGAGGTGAAGCCGGGGGTGCCGCGAAATGTGCGGGCGCGCTCCCTAGCAAACTCGAGCAGCTCGGGGTCCACTTTGATGGTGAATGGCTCCGGCGACTTGCAATCTGGGAACGAGAACGGCAGCTTCTGTCGCGACATGATGCAGCGTTCCTGGTGGGCGCTTTCAACTTGGGCCGAAATGTTGGTTAGTATCAATCTCTTTCCTATTTTGAGAAGCGGATTTATCTACATTTATATACTCTATTTCAATTCATTTCTAAGGGACATTGGCATGTACAGTTCAGAGCTGTCTTATCAAACTCTTTAGGAAATAGGAAACTGACTCGCCGAAACCCCGACGAGGCTTATGATCTGCGTGTCCGCGGAACTCCGCAACGGGGATAGACGTTGCGAGAGACGACTTAATGTAGCAATTCATACGATTTTGCAATTTATTTCTATCCTGTGCTTGGTAGAACGGCCACGGTTAGCGGTGAGCTTGACGGAGATGAAGTGCCTCGTTGCGGACAGGGCGCGCCTCAGGGGCTCTTCAATTCTCGTACGTTTCGCGCTATAGAAAGTACACGCCTATTAGAGCCTAGGCAGATGCAAGCGGCGTACTGTGCACCTCGTAACTTGTCATATCATGAGATATGTAGCAAGACTTTTGCCTAACTTTACGCCCGGGGCCGTGAGATTGAAAATTAGCAATTACTCGATCTTCTATGGCTGGTAAGCGAGCGGCTGCTGTTGGAAGTCACTGTTGCATCAGCAATATAATTATACGACATCTCGATACGTACAGAATCATAGTCATGGAAACCCTACTTCGCCGACCAAAATGTTCAAAGCACTGGATAAACTCAGTCTCTCAACCCCGCGGTCGCCTACTAAAGTGTTCAAAGGCCCGGCTATACTCACATCTCTCCATGGACCTGTCACTCGCCAACGGGGATTGATCGCCAACGGTAATCTTCTTAAGCAACAATTCGCACGCGTCTTTCACAATACTTCCCTCACATCCCACCTCTTAGATAACCGCCAAGATGGAACTCGATATGATAACCGTCGTGGGTTACGCTTCCTCTGCCGTCATTTGCCTTGCCGTGTATCTTGTCACCCTATTGATACGAAAGCGTGCACTGTACTCCAACTTGGTATAAGTTCCCCTTGCCAACGTTGACGCGGCTCAAGTTCGCTGACTCCAATTCTGGACAGCCTTGCCCACCACACTCGAAGCTCTGGGGCCACGCGAAGCTTATCGGCCAGTATATGGAGAAGCTGCCACCTGGAACCTATATCCAACCCATCCTCACACAAATCAAACATGATTACCACTTACCAGATATATACTATCTGGATCTTTGGCCGACTGCTCCGAGTATGGCCGTATGTACAGCCCCCGACGCTTGCGCCCTGCCCACGACCGTGAACGCCTTTGCCATGCCCCCCGTAGTTGCCGATTTTTTTAAGAAATCCGCTGCCGGTGAAACCTTTATAGAAGCGATGAACGGCTCGCTTTGGAAGAGTTTGCACCAAATGATTGCCCCGGCACTGACCCCTGCGGCCGTCAAGGGCTACCACTGCGCCGTTGTCGACGAAGCAGTGGCCTTGCATCGCCGCCTAAAGGCCTTTGCTGGGCGAGGGGACATTATAGATATACGGCCAGAGCTAGGAAAGTATCCGTTTCAAGTCATTGCGGGCGTCATATTTGGCGAGAACCTCGATGCTCAGCTCTACGAAGAAGCGAAGCATACTATCGACCTACAAAGCAAGGTGAACACGACCTGGAATCCCTTTACGTTGTGGAAGATTCGGAGACAAGCAGCGCAATGCTGGGGACGCATAGAAGGTGCTGCAATGTCCAGAATCACACCTCGATTGGCGACCTTTCAACAGCAGGCCACAGCACCCAACAAGACCGACGCCACCACTCTACTCGACCGGATGCTACTTTCCCACGCGCAAAGTGGCAAACAAATAGACAAAAAATTTCTCAGAATCATTCTTGATAAGTACGACTCGGCTCAACGCAGACTGGTTGCAATTTAGAGGCTAATAAAAAAAATCCTCCTAGTATCAATGGTCTCCTTCTCGCTGGCTACGGTACGACCACGGACACATCATGTGTAAGATAATCCTCCTCCTGTGAAAATCTTGGCCGACTGCGTAATCTTCTCTTCATTTACTGAGAGTTCTGCAGTATATATTCCTGCTCTTGAGCGTCTACCCGGAGGCGCTCGAAAGATTACGACAAGAGCATAGCCGCATATTTGCCGCAGACTTTGACGCGACGGTCGAGCAGCTTCGAGAAAGCCCAAATTTGCTTCAGCAGCTTGAGTACACGACCGCAGTCATCAATGAGACACTCCGACTCTTCCCTATTGGCTTCAGCATTCGCGAACCACCAGCAGACATGTACGCTGTCCATACGAGTCTCCGGCTGGTGTATGAGCTTAGATGGGACGCTGACATTTTTGTACGTAGGACGCATTTTGAATACAAGGGACAGTCTTATCCCATCAAAGACCATGTCTTCGGCATCAGCACTCACGCGATGCACCATGACTCTCGATATTTCGAGAATCCAAAGGCCTTCGCGCCAGAGCGGTTCCTCGCCGCCGAGCCTACCTTTCCCCGAAACGCCTTCCGTCCGTTCGAGAAGGGCCAGCGCGCTTGTCTTGGCACATCGTTGGCCATGACGGAGATGAAGATTATGCTCGTTCTAGTGGCACGCTGGCTGGACTTTGAGTCGATGTGCGTCACGGCGCCCAAGCCGCTGCTCTCGTTTACGGACTTGGATACAAAAATTGGTTCGCATGCGTTCCAAGCTTGGTCCTTCACGGCATGCCCTTCTGGGCCAGTCCAAATGAGGATGAAGGTGGTATAAGATTCGTGAACAAAGAAGGAAATAAAGAACGAAGGGAAAAAGTGCCATTGTAAGCGTGTTTCTAAGCACCATGTAAGCCCTCAGTTCTTACGCCGAGATCGTAATCAGGAACCGCGTGCTCGTTGGAACTAATGTCTAGCGAGCTTCTCCTAAGGGCTTAGATTTGTATATGCTATTTGAACATTTTACTACCATGCGGAAAGAAACAGTTGTTTATCAACAGGAACGCCCTGATTCCGCAGAATACTATAAATCATGGAGTGATGAAACCAGCTAAATCAATGTCAGCTCTGCAATATACGATGATCTAAAGAGTAGTAGTATGGTGAGGGTGCTTACAAACTTGGAAGAGCAATCTCGTGCACATATTGCAGCGCGTTTCTATGAATGCTAAACGAGCCCAGAGATACGTCGACTGTGACGCCGTCCTTTTCCTTAAACGATTTCGGGTCGACATTCTCAAGAATATCCAAAGAATTTCGGATTCGTTGAGTGAGCTGATCGATATTTTGCTGCTCTCCCTCGATTGGCAAACTCTCATGATTAAATATCTTGAAATCGATAAGAAGCTGCACAGCATTATAGGTGCAAAACTCGACGTGGAAGGGGAGAGACTCGGATTATGTTAGTATCGGCCAAAAGAAAGAAGAACGGATAGCGATGAATCTCCAGCATACAGACATGTCAGTCGCCAGAGTAGCGGTAGTCAAGCGGGACTCATCGTATCTATGTTTACTGCACCATTCTTTACCCTGCGCCAGCAATTTGAGCTGATTCTTCAAGGCCTTTGTAAAGAACGGCACGCTGGCTTCGTAAATGACGGGGCCAACCATGATGATGCTTTGCGAGTGTGACAATAGCACGGTTTTACCAAGAAAATGTCAAGCGACAAAAATGGATGAAGAATGGGACTCGATCTCAAGGCTTGCCTTCGAAGTAAAGAGTGCCTCTAGTCTTGGTCTTGTCTCACCACAAAAGTTCCTGCAGCCTACACGTAATTCAGGCTCTGTGGTGGCGATGCTGACGGGCGTCGGAAGAGACGGCACCCTTCTCTCTACCCCTCGCAGCCAAAGATGCGAAGCTGAACAGACAATACCACCTAGATAAGAAAGCTACAGCCAGGCTAACGTGAATTATTAACGCAGCCGCTTGGAGCAACGTGGGATCGCTATCATGAGCCCCTTTAGATATGGCATGCATAGCTACACACACTGTGACAAAAGGAAGATAGTCGCGTATAATACCGCAGCGTACGCACAGATGTACACTAGCTTGCGCGCAAGCACAAATAGAGTACTTGCTGCTGACTTAGGTACTTCGCTTGAAGTCATGGCGCGTTCATTCTATAACATCCTTTTGACGAGCTGCGTGGTGACTGCGGCGTTCGCATCCCCCAGTCAGCAAAACAGTGCCATTTTCACTGTTCCCCAGGTCGAAACAAATGCGCCTCCTAGAAGCATTTTTATGGATAGATAGAAAGCGGCAGAAAGATATGGTCACCTGGTAGGGGCTACCCGCAAGCGGCACTCCCTCTATAGCTACGGTCATGTCTCAGCTTATCCGCTGCACTACGAATCAGCATACATTTGCCCTGTAGAGGTTGGCGGCCAAACAGTGTACTGTACCTGGATTTTGATACGGGCTCGTCCGATCTGTGAGTTTTGGAGTGATCGGCCACAGACGGTGTGTATCTATCGATCACTAATGAAGTCGTGGGCAGCTGGGTTATGTCACCGCTTCTACCATACGATCAGATTGGCAACCACCGTTTGTACACTCCTGCCCTGTCCAACTCGTCCGAACTCTTGCACAACAGCACATGGAGCGTGACGTATGGCGACAATACTGCCGCGAGTGGTGTGGTGTATCAGGATAACGTTAACGTTGGTGGCGCGATGGTGCCTGCGCAGGCTATCCAAGTCGCCAGCTCGGTTTCCAAAACCTGGTCAACGTACAAAGACGGCATTCTGGGGCTTGCATCAGACTCTCTCAACACAATCAAGCCGATAAAGCAAGATACGTTCTTTGCAAATCTTGCTTCTTCACTAAGATCTCGGGTTTTTACGGCATACCTTTGCAAAAACAAGCCCGGGAGCTTTGGCTTTGGGTACATTAATTCTAGCAAGTACTACGGCGACTTGTCGTACGTGCCCATCAAAGCGACGAGCGGACTCTGGCAATTCTCTGCTAAGGAGATACCATTGGCAACAACAGCCTTATTTCCGAGACTCTTGGAGCAACCTTCGCCGACACCGGTTCATTTCTCGCCTACCTCCCCTAGACCCTCATTGATTCATATTATAGGCAGGTGCGGAATTCGGCCTATGATGATTCCCATGGCGCTTACGTCTTTCTTTGCAAGGCGTCGCTGCCGACCCTGACAGTCGGGTTGTGTATGGATCACGTTGTCCTGCCTGGGACGCTTATCAACTATGCACCTAGTAGGACCGGCGCGAGCATCTCTCTCGGTGGGATACAGGGGAGCCCAGTGACGGGGATAAGTATCCTTGGTAATACGTTCTTCGAGGCCAGCCTCGTGGTTTTTGACATGAATGATAGAACTAACCCGAGAATAGGATTTGCGCAGCAGAAGTAGCTTGGATAAGAGGCTAAGATGCTGAGGAATGACAAAGTCGGTGACAATCTGGGCTGGAATACTCACAACCGGGTCTAGCATAGCATCTTCATTACTTCAATTTCACGTAGTAGTCCTTGAGCTCAAAACTCTTTCAGTAAATCTGAGTCGATTTGTTGGTATAATAGCCACTCATATACGGCTTGACATGATTAATAAGAAATTGATTCACCGGGCCATACGAACTGCAAATTTGCTGTGAGACTGGGACCAATGTCCCCTCTCGCGGTTCTTTCAAAAGCGGCCACATCTATAGCATCCATCATCTCAGAGTCATTCAACTTCGAATAGCTTTTGATGGCGATCTTCTTGAGACGCGGAAGTCGGATCAACACGTCTTTCCACTCACAGCAAGCATCTGACTGATGCAGTAGACTCCAGGCTCCACCTCGCCGTGGTTTCGTCCATTGTAAATGCATCTCAATGCTGCGCACCGCCCATCTCTGGTCATCGCTGAGTCCGGAGACGAATTTGCGCAGATGAAGCGCCTGATGGAATTTGAGTACGTTTTTCTCGTAGAAAACCTCCAAGCCGGCAAAGTACATGGCCCGACAGGACAGCAACACACTGATCAGCGGCGCCCTCGACTTCGTATTGGTGGATGCTGTGGCCGTGCTGATCCGGTTGAACCGACGCTTGGAATGCAATTCGACCGGATTCTGGACTACGAGAATATGACCAACTATCATCACCAAGATTTCATGGGGCATCGTGTTGAGAGCTGGTCGTTGCTCATGTTGTTGTTGTTGCTGTTGCACAGCGTTGACGACAGTATTCAGATGCGACTCAGGAGGACATCGCTGGATCGCGCTCGAACCTTTGTCACTTTTCGAGCCTTTAGCTTGAGGTACTCCAGGCCACACAGGATGTCCACGCTCTTTAAGATTATGTGTGTCCATCGTAGAGGCTGCCGTAGTTTGCGTCGTTTGGAGATGTGCGAGAGATAGAGTGAGATATAAAGATGTCACAACAAAGCAAACAGTATGACTAAGCCTCTCCGACGAGACGTCCCCGCACCGACGTTACTAGAGGGGGTTTAGAAGGGTAATTCATCCCATAAACTTCGAGTGAGACCTTGATGCAAGCGCAGTCAGCGTAACAATACGAGGAAAACGTCGAGTGGCTTATTCTTCCAGCTTCTAGGACTAGGTATACTCTGGAATTAAATAATAACGCTCATGGCAGAGACAGCCGCACCGATTAGGGATACCGAACAGAATGCCCGGGTTGACGTGCAGCTACTTGCTTGCCACTCATTTTCTGTTGACGATGCTGTACTCAACATATTAGTCGTCACGAGCCTCGATGGTCGTGCGGTAAACCTCGAGCGTACAGACCAGAACCGAGCCGCGATCAGAATACTGCCCACACTGAGAAACGTGTCAGCCAGCCTTCGTCCTCTGACGAATGCCAAACTCATGCTTATAATGTGATGGCGGACAACCGGGAGGGTACGCTCACTAGGTGGAAGCTAGTTATAGTTTGCCTAATGTTTGATATGGGATTAGTCTTATTCTGCTTGAACGAAAATTACATCTGCCTTTCACCTCTCTTGCCCACGCGTTCTATGATCAAACATACCGTTTAGCCGTCTTTCCATTATGATGGAGTTTCATTCATGTTATGCGGGTCACATCAACTTATTTCACATGCTGCATTGTAGAGGGTAGCTGAAAACGTATCTTGAGCCTCCCTGAGCAGCTCAAGAAACGAGGCCAAGCTACCTATACTCATTATTCTAGTCTTGCAACTCAAGACTCTCCTCACCGATGCCGGGTCGCACCTCAGACACGCCCCCCGGATCACAAGCACCGACGCTGATACCTACCTTAATTCTCGTAGAAGCCACGACCAACGTCCGGAAGACTAACATTATATCTTTGAACGTAACTGGCCAACTCCTGCCATCGATGCTAGACCTTTCATCCTCCCGAGCTCCGCCGCTACTAGTTCTGCAACGTGCTCCGCGCAACCGTACGAGCCCTGATATCCCCACCCTGCATGGCCATAGTTGTGCACAACCAGGATATCTTGTCTATCACTCTCATGGCAAGTAGGTATCCGTTCAGCCTCCACTCGCACCCCGGACTTGCGGTACGGTCTCAGTCCAACACTTGACCGCACCACCCGGATGCCCTCAGCCCCTTCGTTTTCTATACTACCAGTATCGCTTGCCATTGATGGCCGCAGAGTGACACATCGGCGAATAATACGCGCTGTGATTGCCGGGTCCGGCTCTGTGTCCCAATTGCCCTTCTGGTATGTGCCGCCGAGTACGGTGCCCCCGCCGAGTGCCCTCGTCATGACATAGGATATCTCCTCGGCTCCGTCATCCGTGCCCGAGATGTTATACATAGAAGGCGACTCGTTCTCGACAAGGACAATCTGGCCGCGTATCGGTAGCATATCTGTGTCTTCTACACCGCCGAGTGTGTGTGCGCCGAGCCCCGAGCAGTTGATGATGGCATCGACACGGACGTTCTGCCGATGGTGCATGCCGGACAGTTGAGTAATATGAGATATTTGACGGCGACGAAAGACGACGCCGTGCCGGCAACATTGTCCGACAAGCCACGGGAGATAGACAGCGGTATTGATACAGATGCCGGTGAAAGCACAGCCGGAAGTGACACCTTCGGGAAGTTCCGTTTTGTTAAGCTCGCGGAAGTCGGGGAATAGGCGGCGGTACCACGGATTCATGACAAACATAGAGTCGAAAGACGTCGCACCACTCTCGACATCCTGACGTCGACGATAAATATGGCTTTCTGCAGCGAAATCAGCATCTAAACGTGGAAGGGTGTTATTAGCAGATGAACTACCTTGAAAATGGATTCCCGCTTCCGGAACATGCGCAGCCAAGCGTGCCATTTCCGGCCACGATCGCTCCTCATAGCGACAGTCTGGCTCGGCAGAGAAGCTAGGTAACATGTCAGTCTAGGGACGCAGCTTGTATCCAGTCTTACTTGCGGCTGAAAGTTCGCTCCAGCCCACGGTGAAGCATAATACGGGCTCAGGTCGCCGGGCATATGTTGCGCAATGACCGTGACCGAATTGCTGGGGTCCTTGGCGAGCTGCAAGGCCGTTGTGAGGCCAGCGACGCCGGCGCTGAGTGAGTATTAGCAGGGAGTAGAATTCATGATCAAAGTTGTATTCGCACCCGAGTACGACGATATTGGTAGACATTGCTGCAGTAGAGCTTAGTTCGCGCGGAAGTGGTAATGGGCGACTTGACTCTACAGTGGGAGTTACGACGAGACTGAAACACCATATCTAACCATGTGAATATTATCGTCATAAATATAGCAAATATCCTTGATGTGTCAGGCAGCATTCCTCTTGACTTGGATGCAGATCACCGCGGTCGGCGATTAGATTTATGCGGGGAGCCGAAGAGCCGGGGAAGACTTCCCAACGCAGATGCGCCACGACAAATGACGGGAAACCAACGCCGAGAGTATTTTTACTTTGGCAATAGTTTTCCAACTTTTGGCGGTTCATCAAAAAGGTGATGACAACCGACGCCACATTTTGCAGTTGTCGTATCCCGAAACAGTGTACAGACTTGTTCGCGTCTTCATTGAGAAAGCGATGCCGGTCACTTTAGCTCCAAGGGAGCAACCGCGAAAGCGCTTTAGACATGGGCTTTCGAAACCCGATATATGATTTGCATCGTGACAATACTTGAGGTCCGGTCGGTTCTTATCCAGAACTCCGATACAATAGCTTTTTCCCAATCTATACGATCGAATACGCAACCTAGAGAAGGTTTCTTCGTTTGAGTCTACCATGAAGTCTCGTCGAACAATTTCCATCGTCTCGTGCCACGCCGAGGGTGAAGTTGGCGATGTCATAATTGGCGGCGTTCTCGACGTCCCGTCTCTCTCCATGCATGAGAAGTTTTCAACATTTATCCAGCAACACGATGCCCTGCGTACGCTTCTCTGTCACGAGCCGCGCGGTCGACTCGCCATGAGCGCCAATCTTCTGCTTCCGCCCTGCGATCCCCGCGCTGACGCCGGCCTGCTCATCATGGCTCCCGGTGACTGGGTGCCCATGTCCGGCTCCAACGCCATGTGCGCTACGACAGTACTGCTCGAGACCGGCATGGTGCCCATGCGAGAGCCCATCACTACCGTCGTGCTCGATACGGCCGCCGGGCTCGTCACCGCTACGGCGGAGTGCAGCGCGGGGTCGTGCCGCTCCGTCGCTCTGAATAATGTGCCGGCCTTTGCGTGGGCGCTCGATAAAGAGATCCATCTGCCGGGAATGGGGCCAGTCTCTGTGGATATTGCGTACGGAGGGCAATGGTATGCGGTAGTAAGGGTCGAGGCGCTAGGCTTGCCAAAGGTCGACATTCAGTACGCGGACGAAATGGTGCGTCTGGGCAAGCTGGTGAAGCTGGCCGTGCTGGAGGCTTGCATGCCGACACACCCGAATAATGCAGAGATCAAGGGGATAAACAATGTCATCATCACAGAGAAGGAGGCTGTGGAAGCTGGTGGCGTGTCGGTGCGGCACACGGTGGTGGTGACGCCAGGGAGACTAGACAGAAGTCCTTGCGGGACGGGTAGCTGCTCACGACTGGCAATTTTAAAAGCGAGAGGCATGATTGATGTTGGCCAAGAAGTCAGGTTTGAGAGTATTATTGGGACAAGGTTCTACGGACGCATCAAGGGCACGCAGCAGGTTGGGCCATACCAAGGCGTGTTACCGAGTATCAAGGGGAGAGCGTGGATCACGGGCGAGAAGCAGATCTATGTCGATCCTGATGACCCCTTTCCCGAGGGTTTTACTATATGATACGTGTGCCTACATGGTAGCAACTTGTACGACAGTATAGACAAAACCAAGCGTCGTGGAGTTTATTCGATGCAAAACATAGTCCTAGCTCTACTGCAATTGAGGTACTTCTCTCTTAGGTCTATTCCCGTCGTCTTGCGTGGACCACGATTTCTTGTTGTACTGGTCATGGCGACGCTTACTGTCGAGCATTCAAAGAGGCAAGTCATCGCGGTCAGCTTTTGTTTTGCGTCTCTTGCAATTTATTTCACACTAAATTGGGGGCAGCGAGCGCGGACCAAAAATGAGATCTCCCAGAAATTGGAGCCTGACATACATATGACCGAAATCGCTCTACTGTTGCACTTATACAAGAACCATATAAGTACATAGTAATAGCCCCTGCCGCCATCAGACGAGGAGCACTACACAGTAGAGTACGTACTCAACAATCTCGGTCCAAGCAGCGTATCGTAGATTAGCAATCAAAATGAAGGAAATCACCGGCATCTATGTGGCTCTCATCACTCCCTTCACGGCTAACCAGGCCGTCATTGACACTGACGCTCTCGACGCTCACATCGCGCGGCTCATCACAGCTGGTGTCCACGGACTCGTCCCCGGCGGCAGCACTGGCGAGTTCACCGCACTTTCGATTCAAGAGCGCAAACAACTCCTAGAGGCCGTCGTCGTCTCTGCCCGCGCTCACAGCAAGACCGTCGGTGTGATGGCCGGCATCGGCGCGCTGTCGACATCCGAGGCCGTCGATCTTGCGCAACACGCCGCCGCCGCCGGTGCCGACTCGCTCATGGTGGTGCCGCCGTTTTACGACGCGCCGAGCCTGCCCGAGCTCAAGTCGCACATCGCCGAGATCTCCAGGGCGGCGGGCGGCCTCCCGATCGTGTACTACAACATACCCGCGGCGACGGGCCTGAAGCTCACCCCGCGAGAGATTGCGTCGCTGAGAGAGGTTGGCGTGCGCTACCTCAAGGATACGTCGGGTGACGCGCCGGCGCTCACCGAGATGCTCTTCGACGACGACATCACAAGCAGCGTCACGGTGTTCAACGGCTGGGACACGCTGACGTTTTACGGCCTCGCGGCGGGGGCGCGGGGCTCAGTCTGGGGTGCTGCGAACATCGTGCCGGAGCTGGCGATGCAGTTGTGGGATGCGGTCGCCGTGCGCGGGGACTTGAAGGAGGGGAGACAGATTTGGAAAAAGGTGCACCCGGTGTGTAAGGCGCTGGAGGAGGGAAACTACGCCGCGGCGGTCAAGACATGTATGGAGATGCGTGGATGGAGCACGGGGGGGATGAGGAGGCCTTTTACTATGGTAGGGGGTGAGGCACGACAAAGGCTGGCGGTGGTACTCAAGGGCGCCGGGGTAGATGTTAAGGATGTATAAGACGAGAGGAAATAGTGATACTCGAGAAATATGTCTGCAAATTGGAGCCTTGGCACCACACAAGGCGAACGCCTCATGAACAAATCGTATGGGTGTATATATACTAAGCAGCCGCCTCCAGGGCCATCAAGTCCGGCCATCCAAACGTAAAATCATTTGTCCTCTCTCGATGCTCCCACACCGCCCGCGCCACATCGCTCGGTTTCCCCTGCCCGACAACCATGCCATAGTCGTCAACAGCCTCGAGACAGCGTGCGCTGAGTGCCTGCAGCTCTGACGTGGCAGCCTCGCAGACGGCGATGAATGCCGACCAGCCTATGCTAGCTGAAAGGTCGGAGTCGTGGCGACCCATGTCGAGGCACGGCATGACAAGATCGAGACACTGGCGGACTTGTGTCTGGATTACCATGACGCTCATATTGTGCACGCGACGGTAGAAGAATATGATGAGAGCCTGGTGCATGGCGAGAATCATGGACTCAATATGCGGCCGAGACTCGGTCGAGGACGCATGGCTTGCGTTGGACTTGGCGCTGTCAGTCGACGGAGCCCAGGACCAGATCTGCTGCTCCAACGTTTTGATATGCCTGACGAGCGCAGCTGAGACAGCTGGATCGCCGGCGCCGGCAGCTTCGAGGCGAGGCTTCTCATTGACAAGACTGATGGTTTGGGACAGCAGCGTCATCAGCGACTCGGGAATGCCAAAGATGGCCGGGTACAGGGTGGCCTGCCATGTGCCGCTGACGTCGAGATGGATGTCGTTGTAGCCAATCTCTTCGGGTTTTTGGCGGCGCGGATCAAGATCTCCCAGGTTCTCGGCGTCGACGCTGAAGCTGCGGGGCGCCTTTGAGGTGATGAGCTCAAAGGTGTGTCGGGATGCTGAGGCTGCAAGTTGAGGTGGTGCCGGGCAGATGTTGGTGCTCTCTATGATGACGCGTAAATGCGTGTACATGTGATGCAGGATGCGATGCTGGAAAATCTTCGTAGAGGGAAGACCGCGTAGGCGAATGAGTCGCTCGGCATCCATGAGCAGTTTTTTTGCCGTGTGAGGATTGTTGTAGTACGCCTGCGTTTCACAAGAATTGTTAGAATGGAAGGATAAAAAAAAATAGGGCGGGAGGGGGGTTGGAGGAACTTGCTGAAACGACGCAGACGCTGAGAATGGCCATGAGAACCTCGGGATACTTGGCTGCATCGTCATTCGCCGTGCTGACGGCAGCCATCAGATGTCTTTGGGAGTCTTGATGATGTTCGATGCCGACTTTGAACCAGAATGACGAGGTAGCGCAGCCGCGGGGCGTTGCCCGACTCAGATGAAAAGCGCTCTTGGCCAGAAGAGTAGACAGGATACTGCGTCGTGTATAAGACGCGGTGTTCCATAGGGTGATTTCGGCGACAGTCTCCAGGGCGCAGGGCAGGAGAAGTTGTCGCCACGGGGACATTCCACGATCCAGCAGGGTGGCATCCTCTAACACGTCCGACTTTAGATACTGGAGAAGAACAGCGGTATGTGGTGGGATGATGACGCTGGATCCGGAGAATTGTGCTCTCGGCGGAGGCACGCCGCGTATCAGAGACAGGCACTCATCAGGCGGCGCTTCCGTGGCTGCTTTCCCAGCTGAGGGCGGCGCGGCAGAACTATTGCCAAAATTTTCTTGTCGTTGGAAGCGAGGAGTATTGATAGGAGATGGCGGTGCCGAGTCGAGTAAAAATGGCAGCAACGGTTGTGATGTGTCGCACAGCTCCTCGATCGGCCAGCCCTCGAAGGCGGGTATGTTGCTATCGATCGATCCCGGAAGGCACTCGGGCAAAGGATCAAAGATGGCCGCATCTGGTAGATATGAGAGGAACTCGTCTTGGTCGAGAGGGTGTGGAATCTCCTCAACGTCGTCTTGTAGCTGGGCCTGCGGGTGGCTTTCGAGACTGGACGCCTTGAGTTGGGCGCGGAAGACTCCGAAAGGGCCTACAGTCCGAGAGCGATCGTCCCTTTCGTTTGATTCGCTGTCCAGGTCGTCATCATCACCGAATACCTCGTTGTCGAGATCGAGAAAGACGTCTTTGGTGGTCTGCCCGCGGAGACTCTGGACCAAGTCGATCGTCATGGAGGATCGGTCCGCTTCGGTAGAAAGAGGGTAGCGGAAAGAGTGGCTGGCATTCTCGGCAGGCCCTCCTCCGCCGACATCGTCGTTAGCATCCTGTCCGGTCCGCGAGGGGGTGAGCCAGAGCAGCCGAGGCGCGTAGCCGGGACAGGGCAGATCGAGACGAATGCAGGCTGAGCATGAGGGCCTCGCCTCGTCGCACTTCAGATGACGGCTTCTGCATCGACCGCAGCCGGTAAAGGTGCGCGATCGGGGCTGCTCGTTGCGACAAGTCTTGCCGGGCCTGTTGTGTCGGGTGGTGGTCTTGGATGTGGGCGTATTGGCCTTTGGTCTGCTTGATGGCCGGGGCATAGTCATGGGAGTCGAGGCGGCGTCGTGCGGTGCCGAACCAATTTTTTTTTTTTGTTTTTAGATTCGGCTTGACAGATCGCATGTATCGAATGCTAGAGGACGGCGAGTGTTGATTGATCGAGATTGGTGATGCTAGGTTCGCAATGTCTTGGCCCCAGTGGCAAGATGAGGATAAGACGAGGTAGAGAAAGCAAGACACGCAAAAGTTAATACAAACCAATGTATCAGCGCAGATCAAAAATCTAGATTGCGTTGGTTCGAGCGATTGTCAGATCCAATAGCAATGCTGATTGAGGAATTGCTTTGCCATGCATGGTATCCGGTTCTATCAGCAAGTGCTCGGTCTAGATTCGGCGGGGCTCGTGATGACATGCGTTGCCTGAACCCTGACTGACTCGCTGGGCGCCAAGCGGTATGCAGGCTGAGCCGAGCCTCCCGGATCAAGCAGGTTTCCACGAGCAGACCAGGGCTTTGCTAAACACATATGTGCAAGGGGGGGTGTGCAAGGGGGGGCCACAACAGAGCCGCATGCGGGTTTCAGCTCACTCTCCCCGCAATCCATGCGATTGGTTATCTGGGGAATCAGAGGTCAAGAATTATCCGTTCGGTTGCGCACAAATAAGCTCAGGTCAGCTACATCGTGAGCCTCGGCCCACGGCCTCCAGGATTGCCTGGGTTGGTCGTGTGGTATCCGGTCACACACGTCGGCTGTGAACAGAAATGCAGAACAGCTTGAACAAGTTATAGGCGAAGCGGGCTTGATAAATAGTGTGAACTGATTTAATAATAGCTATGCTAATAACCGCATAAAAGCACAAAATAACTATGTGTAAACTAGCTAGAGTTAGAATTGTCCGCGCAGGTCCACGCAGATGTTCCTCCATTCTGCTGGTATGACTTGATGATGCCCAGAATCGCGCCGTAAGTACCGGCCACCATCATGAAACTACCAAAAAAGATGACGAAGCCGCTCCAAAGAACCATGAGTCGCCATCGGAGGGTGGGCGCACGTCGGCCCGCGGACCAGTTGTCGTAGAGCCACATGCAGCCCATGGGCTGGAAGCAGAGCAGCGTGCCGAACAGGGCTCCGGTTAGCGAGACGATGCCGTTGAATACGGGAATGACGGTAGCCAGGATATAGGCCAGGAAGGAGACGCCAAAGCTGCATCCGATCCAGACGGCCCAATGCGTGACAGAGTTGGATGTGAGGTGTTTGGAGCCGCGCAACATGCGAACAAAGACATATTTGCCCGATACCTTGCGAATGTTAGCTCTACTATTTCAAAACTTTTATGCTTCTTCCGGCGCGGGCCAGAGGAGGGAGATTGGCGCAGTGGACATACATGGCTGAGCAGAATGCCGCTGACTAGCAGTCCAGGGAGGGCAATGCCATACGAAATTTTTTTGATGAGAGGGCCAGCCGAGCCAAGGGCAGGCGAAGCGACGTAGGAGCCGCAGAAATAGTATACGACGATGCCGACCGCCAGGTAGATGACGGTGATGGAGGACTGGCAGACGACGAGGGCGCGCGTGTAGAGGCGCGGGTCGCGCATCTCAGACACGATGGAGAAAAAGGCGCCGGTTCCAGCATAAGCGAAAATAAGGGCGGAAATTGCAGAAGAGGCCTCGGCGAAGGTGGGATTGCCAAAGAGCTTGTAGTCTGATTTCCAGACCGTGTCTTTCGGGGCGGCCCAGGGACGGTCTTGGATGCCGACGCTGATGACCACAATCATGACTGCAAATGTTGGCATGTGAGTGACAATTATCATCGGAGAGGCAGAACTTACCAGCCGTGATGATGGCGACTACGCCGACGATGGCAAGCCAGGAAATACGGTTCAGGGTGCGAATACTGGAGAGAAGAAAGATGACGGCAAATGAGAGGCCGACAAAGGCGGCGGTGCAGGCACCATGATCAGACAGGGCATTAAGAGCAATAGAGAGGCCAACCATGGCAGATCCAGCAGTCAAAACGTATTCTAGCAGGGTTGTGGAGTCAGCGCAAATCCAGTCATTGCATTGCGAGAGGGAGGGAGGAAAGCTCACGGCCCATGAAAGCAGCGGCGAAAAGTTCCTTGCCGATACGTCCAAAGATGAGCTGCCCCACGTCGTCGACGCCGTAAATCTCGCGATGATTGACCTTGAAGACGCCGACCATGTAGTCGGACCAGGTAGTCGTGGCGGCGACGGCGCAGAGCAGGATGACGCCGGGGATGATGCCGAGGGTGTCAAAGACGGAGGGAAAGGACAGAACACCAAGACCGATTTGCGTCTTCATCATGAGACCCGCGGTACCAACCCAGCCGACCTAAAAACAGATGTTAGTAACTCTGGTCACAAGCAAAAATAAGAAGGGAAAAAATAGAACTGTAATGGGGTAAGGCGAGACGACGAACACTGCGATAGTTGGGTCCGTCTCGGGTGATTTCGCCAAAGACGGCATCTTGAAGATGGGTGTCGGCAGGCTGAAGGATCTCGATGTCTTCCTGACCTGCTTCAAGATTACTAGAAGAGTCCTTTGCTCGCGACATGATGCTACTTTTTGCTTGTGGAAGCTGTTATTGCGAGGTATGGTATTGCTAGACGGTGGATTGTCTCGACGAATATGGTAGATTTGTGGAGATGGGATATAGAGATGGTAGTAGAGACGAGGAGCAAGATTTATAGGAGCAAGAGAGCGTGGCAGGTTATATCGGCACGGATACATTTCCCATGCCGGGCGCAGGGGAAGATGCAAATTACTCAAAAAGAGGCGCGAGGAGTCGGGGGCGCGTCGGGCGCACGCTATATCTTGATATGCTCGTCATGGAAGGGGGAACTGGTGGGCGCCACGCTCCCCACGAAAAAAATCATCTGGGGAAGATTGTCATGGACGATGTCATCCCCAGAATCCGAACATCAAGACGAAAAAGCAATCAGGTCAACATGGAGAACGGGCACAAAAAGAAAGCCACGTTTTTCTTGGAGGCCAAGAAAGGGGGGCCACGGGGAGACTTTCCAAGAAGATGCGCCCGAGGCTCAAAAGGAACAAGGCCGATCTCGAGGAGGGTCCCCGCCTATTTGGAGCCAGAGCGGGATGATGGCATCAGAGATTCTGCTAAAAAAATGTGCTTTTTCTGTCTTGACATCTTAAGGTTGCGGATATTTTCAGCAATACGATCCTGGGTCTCCAAACAGCCTGCTGGACAGAGGTATTCTGATGATGGATTGTCAAAGGGGGCATGGCTGTTGATGCAAGATTGACAGATCCTGGAGAGAAAAACGCGGCCTGTGATTGGCGGGTGGCCCTTGAACCAATCGGCATAGACTATGAGCTGTACCAAGCCGGTTTCGGCCAAGCGCCAGGAATGAGTGTGTTGTGCACAGCTGCACAACTGCACAACTACTGCACAACGCTTTGTACATTGCCGAGCGCCAGTTCGGCGCGAATACATAAAATGATTGACACAAAGTTGTGCTAGACTTTAGACTGAGTGGCATCGACTGTCGCTACCCTGTACAGGATTTTTTTTTTTCTCTTCAATTCAGCTCTAAGAGCGGCGAGATGAAAATTAAAATTACTTTTCCATTTGGTTCTATTGTTCTCGGAAGAGAAACCCATAGATAATTTATCCTTTTGTATCATACTAGGAGCTATTTATTATCATACGAATTCTAGGTGATGCACGCCGTGACGTAGCCCAACGTCGTCCGCCATTCATTTGAGCCTTCGCAGGACACCGTTTTCATCACCTTATACATGAGAATATTCATCTAGAACTAATAATGAACATTCCCTAGTAACTGCTTTAAATTTCCATGATATGTATCACTGTAGGTTCTACGCCCTGCCCGACACATCCGCTGGCGGTAGCTTCGTCAACCATAAGGCCAATGTGTGGTCGCTTTACGCAGAGCAGCAGATTTCGAGTCTTTTCGTTGCTTTGATCTTTTATCTCATCAAACAACTTGTCATGATGTATATGATAATATGCAGTACACTGTCGAGATCAGACATCCATGCATCCATCGGGCGTACAATATCCACCAGCCTCACGAGATGCAAACAACAAAAATGTTGCATTAAAAATATATACCACTAAGAATATAAGCAAAAAAAATCACGCAGCAATCTGAGCCACTCTGACACACATGAAGCTATACATGCCAGGAAAAAAAAAAGAGAAAGGTTGTTGATGTCTCGCAAGAAATACTGTCAAGGCAAGGATCGGGTCAACATGATGCAATACAACGCGTCGCGGCGAGATGAAAACGGGCACCTAGCATGATTGCGAAGTCAGCTTCTTCTCGCCTTGATATTCGTGAGGTCTCGCAAAAAAGGCGGACAGTATTGGAAAATTGTTCTCACAATGTGGACACCCAGGCATGACCACCGATGGCCAGAACAGGTGCTGCCCCGACTGGTCACACATCGTCTGTGTGAGCATCCACTTCATAAACGATGCTGAAGTACTGGAGGCGCAGAAGCAAACATGTCACTCCCTAGACGGACGCTGACGACGTGCTGTATGTGGCAACTCTGGCTTGCTGCAGAACTCTTCTGCCCCCTCCCGCCTGCCGGCTGAGACACACTCGCGTTATACGAGTCGTTAAGAATCCAGAGAAATTCTCGACCTATCAAGGTAGACTCCTCAAATCAAACGTGTTTAAGCGCTGGGATCTGTCTTCACTGTCCCCGTTGCGTGTGCTGTGCCACTCAACAGTTCGCCAGTCGCGACGCAAGCGTACAAGGATTGCCATCCACAGGACGCTCACAACCAGCTGGGAAACTTTCTACTGAGTAACGAGGTTCTTGGACTCAGTAATATGAATGCAGAGATCTCCAGTGTACAATAGAGCGCCGACAATAGATCTAGAAGCGATTACCTAGATATCAATTGGCTGAAAAGCCACAAAGACC
Source organism: Niveomyces coronatus (assembly GCA_018831755.1). Lineage (NCBI taxonomy): Eukaryota > Fungi > Ascomycota > Sordariomycetes > Hypocreales > Cordycipitaceae > Niveomyces > Niveomyces coronatus. Next base: position 17,548 of record JAFEME010000077.1, on the reverse strand, counting down.
GGCGTCGAGGTCCAATATGTGCGCAAAAATGTGGTTTGAACCTACGAAAGATGGAACGAGATTCAAAAGTTCTACAGACATTCCCATGCTCGAAATATCCAGTGTATTGGCCGGTATCCAGAGTAGTGACTCGCCGACACCCATGAGCGGTGCTGGTTGCGTGCTTGCCGAGACACGACTACAAGAATGCTGTGGCACAACAGTGAAAGGGAGCGGAGAAACAAACCGACAGAGGGGGTGAGGGGGCTTGTGTTGTGCCGGGCTGCTTGCCGGTGATATAGGGGCGAGGTCGGTATCGATGTAGCTTACTCAAGCGACCCCCTTTTCGAGGAGAAGAAAGCGTGACGGCTGTTTTATTACCAGATTGATGACTCTATGAGTGCGTCTCATATTGTCCTGCCCTTACGACTGGTGTATGTAAAGAAATGAAGGCTTCACAAGGCGCTTTCACGTCTCATCGGAAGATCAGTTAATGAAGAGCAACCGTAACAGAACAGATGCTGAGAACCGCATTTTCACGCTCTAGCATAAATGAAAGACCTCATTTTTTTTCGCTCTAGAAATAAGATCACTACTCCACTTCATAGATGTCAATGACGTCTCTCTGCTCGAAGATCACAGCACCGAGCATTTGCCAGTAACACCGAGGCGAGCATCACATATGACCAGCTGCATTTGGAAATTATAATCGAGACACAGCTTTGCTGGGCCAATATTTAGTAGAAAGATGTTATTACATCACGAATACATCAACATCAGAGGCGAGAACCCGGGCGACACAAGTATCACCGTTGGAGAGGGCTCAGTTTGGCAAAAGGCGACTGGTTTGTGGGCATTTCCATGACGAGATCGTAACACTGTATCCAGATGAGAAGGTTTCGTTTTGTTTCAGAGATTGAGCAATAACTATTGACAGCATCGCATGAATTTTCTCGTCTCGCCCTGTCCGAAGTAACACTTGGACGAGGTCTGTGTATGAGTAGAAATGCTGTAGTTTGCCGACTTATTGACTCTATACGAGGCTCTACAGCGGCCCAGAAACATAAACGCTAATAGCGTGCCATGATGTTTTATTCGAAGTATTGTAGCCTTTGAAAACCGCGTAGTCCACTGAAGAACGACGTTTCACACAGATTGCATCTGTACCAAATGTTGTTGCTATGAATACGAGTGAATACCCTCTTGCTCAACATCGCAACTCACAAAACATACGCTCAAATGCGTTGATCTTCTTAACATCGTGCCGGACACGACTTCCAACTTCCTCAGAACGACTCAAAAGCACACAGAAACAGACCATTCCACGTACCTGTAAAAATGGCTTCCAGCGACGATGCCTTTTTTCTTGGTTTTGCTAGGGTCAGCAAGTACAATCTCCTGAGTACGCAGATCGTGACAACTGCGAGACATGCACGAAGTGTAGATCCTCATATGGAACTCATTTACAAACTGATTTGTCTCATTGGCGCAAATGCTACCTTGGATGCGGAGACTGAGAAGAAGTGTATTGATACTCGTTTCGATGGCAGGTATCCCTTCGAGATGAGGACCCTGCAGGCTCTGGTTCACTACCAGATTGGGGACAAACGACTTGATGACACACTTGACAGTATCTGGGATCAGTTTTCTGTCCGTCTCTGGAAGGAGAAAGCTGACTGCGAGCTGCTGTATATTTTTAGCAAGTAAGTATCTGCGAAAACCCCAACCTTGGAGAACAACTTTCCGGGGACAAATGCTAAACAAAGGTCTTCTTGTAAGCAGGGACTCTCACTGGTTGTCTTTTTTGTCACGCGGCTTTGCCGAGGACCACCTGATTCAGAATGACAACTTTATGAAAATCGGCCTGAGCGCTCAGATCGCGAGCATCAATGTGTGTATTGCAGGGGACAACCGACGCGATCGCCGTGCTGCCTTTGTCCGCATTGCCGTCATCATTAACCAAGCTGGTATCTTTCACCCATTTGAGACAATCATGCGCCACCAAGTCGAGGGAATTTACGATTGCTGTCACAAGGTTGCTTCTCGCGTGCAGTCGCTAATCAATGTCGCCAGAACTCGAGACTTTAAATGGTATGTCTCTCTATCTCTCGCTCGAAAGCCGAGGCTACATTTGTCCTGTCTTAGTCCCATTGACACTAAACTACCTGTATAGGGAAGTCTATATCCTTGCTAGCATGAGGGCCATGTGCGCCAGAACAATAGACAAGAGCTTCCGGAAGCGCTATGAACCGCTCGAGAAGAACGCTCGCAAGTTTGCGCCCTCTTTACGCATGGACCTCCAGACCGAGATGGAAGTCGTAGACATGTCTGCTAATCCTCGACCCATTCCAATCAGACCTGGAGAGGCTTAAGTCTGTATTTGAGCAGACACAGCTTTTGCCATCGGCATGAGCAGGCTCCGACAACCAGATACGTTTTCATTTATTGTGTTTTTTGAGAGTGATGCCACGAATCCACAAGGCTACAACACCTTGCTCGAAGTGACACTCGCTGTGGAAATTCTAGTGTGACTTGAACGGAGTATGGGGGAGATTCAACATCCTACCCTTTACTACTGAGAGAAATAAATAGCTTCACATGGTGATTTCGAACGCTTTATTTTGTTCTTGGTGTGATGCGGAGAGATAAATCGTATGTGTATTCGTCTGTCATTACTCAAATCATTCCGACCTTGGAAAACTTTAACCTACTGATAATCTCAGTGGCTTGAAACAAACATCGATGCTGAAAAAAAAACTACACACAAGATGTAAAAGCCTAGTACACGAAATCTAAAGCAAATAGTAGCTCGGAGCTCCTTGATTCGAGGCACAAACCATGAGATAATATCATCATGTCCGCCCCACGACGGTCAACCTCGCCTCTGAGTGCTAGGGTGTCGCATCAGGCATAACTTGCCGAAACACTTGTCGAGGGGCAAACTGAGTAAAACTGCGGCTTTTTAAGTCAACAAACAGGCCTATTCGAGTCATGGACTAGCTAGAGACATGGATATGTGCCACAGACATGAGGGCTAGGACTTGATGTCGAGCATATCACATATACGTGCCACGCAACATAGTACAAGAGGATGTCAAACTTCATTCTGCATAGTCAAGAATTATAACTTACGTGCGACGCAGGCGATGAAACATACCATAAGCTTTAGAAAGTAACGAGGCATTGGAACTCTAAGTTGATGATACCTATACTCCCGGTCAGCAGTAACCAACATCCAAAACGAACCGCTCTGGCCGACAACTTCTTAGCTTCTGCTCACGGCTAGTTGCTGAAATCATGGAATATCCAAATTTAGCGCTCTACTTCCAACTTGGAGTCTCTGTCGTGGAGGACCTGAACATTATGGATCTGGACATTGTTAAAGAATCATGGCATTCCGGAAATGAAACTTTGAAACTTCTTAGCAAGACGGTATCGGACATTGGGATGTTCGTTCCTCATTCGAACCAAGAGACAAACTCGGCAGAATTTCTCGCCGAGCTAAAGGTACGATTCGAAGCGCTCATCCCAGGAGAACAATACCACCATGGAATCAAGGTCTTGCAGCTCTATATTTACTCTCATATAGAGTATGAATCACTTTTTTCTAGCCTCGATCCCACCTGGATCGAATATCAAAACTCATTGATAACAAACAAGCCAATGTGCATCTTTCTGTGGAATTTAGGCTGGTAAGCATGGTTTCTATCGCAATTCAGACTGAAGTTCATTCAACACAGTAACGACTGACTTATTGTTGCAACTCAGGGACTCGGATCAATGGACAAGGCTACTCAAAGAGTTTAGAGTCTAATGGGAGTGGAGCCATGAAGAGAATGATTTCACCAAGGCCGACGGAGACACAAGACTACAGAAGATTGAGAACAAGCTCGCTGCCGCAGGAATTGACGACTTGGAGCTTATTTTCGAAATGCTTGTTCACGTAATGATGACAACGCCGGGCACACCAGAGCTCGAGTAACGAGTATTGAAGATTTGCAAACTAGGAGTTAAATTTGTGGGAGCTCTACAGGAAACGAACGCGCTTCTCAGGCTTCGAAGCTTTCGCTGGTATGTCTGCCCGACAAGATCCGAGCCACACTTTATCATTCCGCTCAATATCTCTTTTTGAGTGCAAAAATCGTGGCTAACCATATTTTCAGGGAGCTGTACATTGTTTCAAGACTTATCAAAATAAGCCGTTTGCATGAGAGCTATCTGTCGGATTTGAGAATCGAGGAAGTCATCTACTTGACACAAACTTTTGCGCAGGATTACACATTGAGCAGCGGTCAAGAGTACTTGGACAAATCAATGACGGAACCATATATGGTCCCAGGATGAAGGCGCCCGTCCCCGTGGGAAAAGTTCCAAGCTGGATATCTGATCATTCTGTTGTATGGAGAACCGCTTGCGATCAGTCGGGTGAGGACTACCTTGGAAAACTTGTCAGCTGCACGGCAATTCGAGCGCAGGGCATTCGAATTAAAATGGAAGTTTTCCAGTTATGGACAGTCCGTTAGGCACTAGAAGGAAGAGACGTCGATTTAAATTACCTTGACATACTATCGTCATATCGCTAATACTTATAGCAGTGTACATCTCACCGTCACCGCACATCGTGAACAAGCAATGGAGAAAGAGTTTTATCAAGTCAGAAGTACTCCAAGACTCCTGAATATTGAATGAACGCAAGCTCAATGGAGCTTTAACAACTCTTAAGGACGTTTGTTCAGCGGCTTAAATCGCACAGTGTAGTATAGTCTCTGAATGCCAAACCGCGACTATGAATAGCTTATATTTGGAGAATAAAGAAAAAGAAAAAAAATGTCAAGTGTTTACCCTCCGCTACGTGCAGTAGCATACAAATCCAGAGATCATTGGTGAGAAACACTCACGCCATGATATCTCCTCGGAGACGTCTTTGCACGAATGACAACCCCAAAACAGAGAAAAAACAAAACAAAAGTCGCGCGCCATGAAAAAGCTGAACAGACCACAATCAGAACTTACAACGTCGATTTTGCGCCAGCGCTCATTTGGACTGCCTGCCCCTTGAGGTAGTAGCCGACGCAAATCGTGACGCATCTGATATCTATAAATAGACGAGACACGCGCGGCGAAACTCGATTTATAGCTCTTCTCGATCAATAAAACTATGTCATCAATCAAAAGACTGGACTTACAGCCATGTTATAGTTTCAACAACGTTGACTTTGGCGAACATCGAGCATGGATTTCGCTCCCCCTGTACTTGCTGTGTCGAGTATTATTCACCGCTGACCGGAGATTTCAACCAGTGGCTCCAGAGCCCAAAACACGGTGACTGGAAGCTTGAGATGGGTTTCTCAATCAAAAGCAGGTAGAAACATCCATCGCGAACGTCTGGGCCAGGCAGGAAACCACATATAGGGCAACGGAAGATGGGCCAGTTTAGACAATATCTCTATATAGTTTAATTACGGACGGATAAGGAAGAAACCCGGTTAGCTCAATTGGTCAGAGCGTTGGACTTTTAAGGCGCACGTACCTTATGGCATCCAAAGGCTACGAGTTCGACCCTCGTACTGGGTGTCTTTTTTTTGGGGTCTCACAGCAATCATGATTTGGCAACGTAGCCTCGTCCGCGACCGCACAGGATTATGCCTGGTTTGGCCATCATTTTCTCGAGTATTGTTATTAATCCACTCTTTACAGCGATTTCGTCATTGTGTAATTCTTTACGGAACATGGGCCACTAATAATCTCAGAACGTTAAGTTTTACGACAGGTCGGATCCAGAACTGCCGTCGCGTTGCTGCTCAATGAGAGCAGAGTTGCATGATTGTGGAAACTTGTAACAGAACGATGTCTGTTTAGCTCAACGATATATGACGTGCTCTTGGCCGACCAGGCCGTTCACTAGTCTCTGCATGTCGACGAGGTCTCGACTTTGTACGGCAGCGCCAGTTAGAATAGAAAGAAATGGCCGAGACAGTTGCCTCCCTTTTTACTCTAGACATGTTTCTTATCCTAGCAGCGTGTGTCTCGCGGTCGGCCCCTGTTCTCAGCCAGCCATGCCATTTTAGTTGTCTTGCTTTCCGACGCATGTCTCAGCATGTGGTTATGCAAAAAGCAATGGATAGTAACGAGTCACATCACGTTAATTAATTTAAAATGGTACGACGCATGGTCGGGTCGGGCTGTCGGTAAATGATACAATATTGCGGTAGCATGGTTGGGCAGCCACGTACGTACATGCAGTAGGTCAGTAAAGCAACTAATTTATTCTTGCATCCACGTCCAGGAATTCACGCTGAGATACCTACGAGTGCAAAACACTTTACGGTAGGGTCTAATGGGAGGGGGTTTGATAAGTACTCTAGTAGCTCATTATTTCAACCAAACTGACAAGTAGGAATATAATCCTGAAACCACTGTTTTGGTCAGCGCAATGTACGCGGCAATATCCAAGACCCTTCTGAGCTGTGCGACAAGCATAAGATTCAAGCGCTGGCGGTCCCTTTGAATGAATGTCGTGCTGGAATTGATATGCGGCTGCTCTACTGCAGGGACTGGACGGTCCAGAAACTTGCAAAGTGGCTCCCACCCGTCGCTGATGGAGTACTCTAGCAATCGTTCAGGAGGAACAAGCGTTCGAACTTTTTCGTAGTGCTTTTTCATGCTGGCAATGCCATTGCGGTCAAAATCTCCATCGTAGAGAACGTCTTGCAACTTCAAGAACATGGGATGTGTCCATCGGTTGGGCATTCGCAAGAGAATGGCAGTGAAAGCCAAAAATGGAGGGAGAAAGCCGCGGTTCGCTTTGAGGAGAGAGTTCTTATGGGATCTTTATGAGATTCGAGAAGTTTAGCTTCGTACCGTTTCCAGGACGCGAGATGGCGAGTGATCGATGACGATCGTACCTTGACCACGTTTCTGGATCCCGCATAGTCAGTATGACCTTTGCGTCGGGATAATATTCAATCAACTCTTCGGCAAAGTACGCAGCCGGCATATCTATCAGAGCCTGGCAGCATTCGTCAGTAAAGAGTAAATAGATTCTAGCCAGAGCAGACACTTGCTTGACAATGTCCAAGCAGTTTGTCAAAGTCTTCCCTTGACGGTTTAAGGCCGTAATCGTGCTTTGCCTTGAGAAGATCCATCCATAGCTTGCAATCATAGGCATTACGATGAACTGCATCAAACGTATGGTAGGTATGATGGAATCCCAGAGACAGCAGTTGATCTCGAAGAGCTGCTAATGGTCAGCAATATTGGAGTAAAAAAACAAGAATGTTTCCTGCATCTGGTTCCGGTGCGACCGTAGCCGAGACACAAAACCTTCATCGGAACAGTGCGTTCGCCATAAGTGCGGTGCGGGTGGGCTACAGTCTGGGGCCCGATACCCAGAATGTTTGAAGGCTCCATTAGGATGGGTGAGATAATAGGAAGACCCGTGAGTTGTGGGTTGGCAAATGGGAAAGGAAGATGCGATGCAAGTTGCTTGCTCAAATCAGAGCCAGAGACGAGAACAAGCTATATTTAGCCACCATCTAATTGAGGAATTGGATTGGTGTGCGGCCTTGAGAGACGGCGAGTTGATCATGCCGAGGGGAAACAGCTATCTCTACATGTCGGTATATATTCGTGGAGTCCCGCCCCTTCATTGTCCCGACTGGTGGAACAATGATTAGTAGTAGCGAAGTGCGCACGATACAAGAAATACACTCGTACGGTGGGCAACAACGAAAAGTGCTCGTATACTTGAGGGTAGGAGACTCAGAATTCCAAGACAAGGGGGATCGATTGGTACCCTCGACATATGCCGGCGTGTGACTGTCTCGGTTGTGCCGCATGTGCATGACTGCCAGCGTGGACTGCATAAAACCTAGACTAAATGGCTAGCTCGAGCTCTCGGCCTTTTCTTTTCTTTTTGTGAAACCCCTCTTGCGCCTACTCGTGGGCTGTGGTTTTCCCACATTGAAGGACAGTCGAGTGTGTGCGTCAAATCTGCCTGCCGACGAGCAACGTCATGCAAATCTCGACATGCAGTAGCGGAGAAATTGTCTTGACATTGCGTTATATGTGTGACACATCGTATCTGCAAGAGCAATGATTGTGTACAAGAATGAATCACCCGAAGAAGGATGGGTATAAGGAGAGAATCCAGACTTGGCGATTTCTCACAATCTAGACGCCCTCGCACCTTGCTTTCGCCGCTACTCATCAAACACCGTCGTATACCTCCAGAGGTGCTCAAAACCACATTAATCATCATCAGAGACTTCCGAAGCTACAACTGACGTCTCTTTTCAAAACTGTCATAATGCCGTCAGAAACAACGTTCGCCGCGGCACCACTCCCGAAAGATTCAATCCTGATAGGAGGGACGAATGCTCCTGTTCCCGATAAAGACGAGCTTGAGGGAACGGCGGAGCATCCTGCAGCCTTGTTTCCAAATTATCTTCCCGTGTGGGAAGTTCCGCCAGACGTGTATGTACATTGCCGCCGTCAAAAGCCAGTTGTTTCTACATGAACTAAAAAATGGCTGGTCAGACACTCTCCGCTTGAACCATTTGACCATATTGAACGTGGAAAAGAGGCAGATGCTACTTTTCCAGATCTGCTCGGCCCAGGAAGTAAAATTGAAGACTTGACCGGTGTGCTGGGGGCAGAAGTTTCCGGAGTGCAGCTAAGTAGTCTATGTGACAAGGCAAAGGACCAGTTGGCTCTTCTCGCTGCGAAGAAAAAGGTTCTCGGTATGCGTTTACTCCGTCTTCCTGATCATATCCTCTGCCTCATCTTGTTTCAGCCAAGGGTAAGAAAACCTGCTTAATCGTCTTTATAGTGTTCCGCAACCAGGATTTCGCCAGTTTACCTATTGGACAAGCGGTAGACTACTGTCGTTACTTTGGCCGACTCATCAACCACCCACACTCTGGCTCTCCCGCTGGTCATCCTGAGATCCACGTAATTCATCGACCGGCTGGCAGTAGTCTCGGAGAAGACCATTATGGCAGGTTCACTAGTTCTATGGCTTGGCATACCGACCACTCCTTCGAAGTCCAGCCTCCTGGTGTGGCCTTTTTGTATGCTCTGGAGGTTCCCCGAGCAGGCGGCGACACCGTGTTTGTTGATATGGAGACTGCATACGAGCGTCTGAGCTCTCCATTCAGGGACCGGCTCAATGGGCTATCTGCTGTGCACTCGGCGCGTAAGCAAGCAGCCCGAGCTATTGCGACGGGCGGGTATATCCGTCGCGCCCCAATCGACACTGCTCATCCACTAGTTCGAACGCATCCCGCCACTGGTAAAAAGACATTGTATTTCAACCCATCGAACACGGAGAAGATTGATGGCTTTAAAAAAGAAGAAAGCGACTACCTTCTCAAGTTCCTATCGGACCACATAATGCTCGGTCACGATATGCAATGCAGGGTCAAGTGGGAGAATGGAACGGTCGTTGTGTGGGATGTAAGTGCCTCTTTCAAAGAGAGATTCCCTTCTCGCCGTCTAATCTTTGACATTTCTGTTTCGATCAGAACCGCAATATTTGCCACTCCGCCTTGACAGATTGGACCAGCGGCCAGCGGCGCCATCTCAGCCGGTATGATGCCAAACCCTTCGTATCCATTATCTTTCTTGACGAATTGAATTTAGCATCGTGCCGGCCGCTGAGCGCCCTTATAACGACTAAGACATATATAGCCTATGTGAGGTGTGCTAAGCATGGCTCGGAGAAGTCAACGTAGTCTACAAATCTGAAATGTTAGCTTTTCATATGTCTTACATTTTTATACAATACATTTGTAGTTTGCTACTGGCAGGCGCTGTAAACTATCTCCCGAGCGGCGATACAATGGAATAAGTATTTAAACTATCAAATAGTACATATGTCCAACTAGACCAATCATGTCACTTTCAGTCATACCCATGAAATGCGAGAACCCACTACGAAATGTTTCGGCCGGCTCGTATGTGCTGCAACCTGCAGCGGTCAGCCGTCCAGGTCAGCGAAGTCAATATCCTGCGATGGCCCGGACCCTTGCGATGGCCCGAGCCAAGAGACCACTCTAAGACATGCATATAGCGCCAGAAAGAGAAAGAAAAAATTATGGAAAAAAAAGGTGAAAACCTAAAAAAAAAAAAGAAAAAGAAAAATCAGGTTCATTAGTGTTAAGCACGGAAGCATTGCAGGTTGCTAAAATGCTACAATCACCGAGTTTGGTCAGCGACGGCTCTCAAATCTACTCTCCGTACGTCAGCTCATCCTGGTTCTATTGCACAAACAATTGCATGAGCAGCTCAAAAACCATGGAGTCTATAAAAGAAACGATCTATGCTCTTGATGCTCCCCATCGAACTCGCACCGTACCATTACAGGTCCTTGCCGTCGGCCCCTCTCGATCGGGTACCGCTTCACTCCGAGCTGCACTCCTCGAGCTCGGCTACAAGCACACCTATCACGGCTTCGACCCTACCCTGCATCCTGGAGACGACAATGTATGGCACAGGTTACGACTAAAGAAGGAAAGTGGTCGTCGCAAAGGACGAAACACCCTCACTGCCGCAGATTTCGACCGAGTGATTGGCCACTGCGCTGCCATAACCGACCATGCGGCGGCAGCGTTCGCCCCAGAGCTAATTGCTGCTTATCCTAAAGCAAAGGTCATTCTCAACATACGAAGGGATTTGGATGCCTGGCATGACAGCGTCATGGCGACACTCATGCCTCTACACAACAGCTGGGTCTTTTGATTCCGAAGCTGGTTCAGCGCAGAATTATTCTGGCTGCAGGAAAGCTTCTTTCGGGGCAGCTGGCGTGAATTTTACAGAGGATCATTTGAGAAACATTCAAAGTGTGTTATAGAAGATCACCGCCGTTTGGTTCGGGGCCTGGTGCCGCCGGATATGTTACTAGAGTGGGACGTTGGTGACGGATGGGAAGCCTTATGTGACTTCTTGGGGCAGCCTCTTCCTAGAAAACCGTTTCCGACATTGAATAAGGAGCTGCGGTACGAGAGCATGTTTCAAGAGCGTGTTGCTTCTGCCGATGCAAACATCAGGAAATGCTTAGTTCTGTTCGTAATGTGTGGATATCTGTTTTGGCTGATGGCTTGGTAATAATACATTGACTACTCATGTAAACTTTCCGCTGCTGATTGTATACGTCAACTGATGGAATATTTTGGCTTTTTGCTAAGATTCGTTTGACGTCCGCGCTGGTTGAATCTTCTCTCATATTGAGATCATCTCTTCTGGTCCAGGGTGGCACAAAACATACTAGGCGAAGTTGTACAGTACGAACTCTTGTCCAAAAGAGCCCTGGTAGGGATGTTTCACATATAATGCTGCATTGTTAGTTCTTTGTTTGCAAATTGCAGTGGATTCGCGCCGTCCGTACAACAAAGCTAGAATTTTCTTATACTAGCAGTGACGAAAGGATGTAAATGGAATTACGCCCAAAGTACGAGGTTGATTCAGTGTGACTGCGACTGTGATTACTCAAGCCTAAGAATACCAGTCTCCGTCACCACGTTTGGTCCATGCTTGGGGGTGGATCTACGAGGAGAACTCCCGGGAACATTTTCTGGAAAGAAGAATCAAATAATGCGTATTACTGTAATTTAATCCCAACATCTACAGTGTGTTTGACATCTGTACCACCGTCGTCGGGCCAGGAAAATCCCGGTGGTGTGAGTCTCGACGAGGCAATAGAGCAAGGTATCTTATGTTTCTGTCCATTGGGTCACGTCAAAAGCCGATATATTCAAGTGTCACAGAGAACATAGAGCTTCATTGTACCGCAATGCATATGTTTGTCTTCTTTATGGTGCAGCCTGGCTGGGATTCAAACAGACAATGGCTCGCTCTGATTCACGTAAAAGTGTATTGCACCAAATGCTCTGTCAACCCAACGCAGTTCATTCATGACCAAGTTTTCCATATAAAAACTGAATCACTCACCCACAGTCGTCTTTCTAAAGCCTAGATTTCAAACCACATGGGAAGATTTCACAACTTACCAAGCTACACGATCTCCCCCTGAGGCCTGACTTCCCTATCAACGATTTCCGACCGATACAGTGTTTATCCAACAGATACACACAGACTCACAGCCCTTCACATTTTCTAAAATCCAGGATCTTTGAGATTAATCACAAGTCGTGGACATTCTACTTTGTGGAGTGCGCAATCGGCGACAGCACCTGTCTGTTCCTCCTCCGCCATAACTCAACTTGTACGAGCAAGACAACCCGAAATGTGCCAAGTCGTGCACAATGTGGATAAATGCAGCGAGTGCAGAGAAAAAAAGATTATAGATCGCATTACCGAAAATATGTGCGATCTAGCCAAAGAAGGGTCGGGAAAATGCAACAAACCCGTGATTCGCTGCAGCGTGAGAAAGTACGAACCTTGTCCTAAGTGCCAAGCGAAAAAGGCGCAACAGAAAGGAAGCGCCTAACTGCGATATGGGAGGACGGTGTTGTTTGGGATCGCTTGTATCAATGCATCTGTACTTCTCATCCCGCGACTTCTATTGAGTTAGAGGAGTTGTGGCTCCGATTACTTGCTAGTTTTTGTCGAGGGAGTTGGATATGCAGTGAGCACATGAGGTTGTATGTAGTAGAGAGAAAGACCAATTTGTGAAAAGAAGAAAAACAAGAAAAAAAAAAAAACCCCCACGAAAAAGAAGGAGAGAATTACAGTAGGAATAATGTTTACCAATACAGTCATTTCCGAACTTGTGGAAACCCCGACAAGCCACACGCTCTGGTGCTTAAATCAAGTGTATACTCTATGAGACGTAAATAAACAGCATTCAACACGCTCATTTTTGCCTTGCGACAGTAGGTAAATAATCAAGTGCAGACTACTTTACCAAACACAGGAATCACAGTTATAAATCACATGGTCACGATCGGGCTTCTTTAAGATATGACTATGAAGAACGTGAGATAAATCAGCACAAATCGCCCGCTCACCGCTGATATCATGGTAGCCGCTTACGAGAAAAGTTCGGCCTAAACATTTCCCGATTTAATGCTCGAAGTCGTTGCGCGTGCGGCAGCTCGCCGTCAGTGAGGCTATGATGACGGAAAGTAGACACACCTCTATACTAATGATGTAGATATAATGATGGGCAAAAAACCCACGTGACAGCCACATACGTCATATCGCCCATGAACCATGTCATTTACCGCTCAACTTGTGTAGGTATTCACATGTGCTGCCATCGCGCATCACCACAACGCGGATCAACATCAATTCTTGTCGCCATAACAGCCAGTCGTTCAATTGTTGATGCGAGCGGCAGAATAGTGGCTGGAAGACAAGGAAAAAAAGGCATGACATCTCTGTGGGTTCAGGCCGTGGAGGGCCAGAAGCTCCCCGCTGCCCCGATTCAGGGCATCATTGACGAGAACCGTTTTCCCGATTATACTAGCTCTTCGCTGGCCGTCTTCAGCCTCAACCACAGCGTTAAGAGGCAAACACTGGAAGAAGTAGCGGCCAACATTAACGAATTGGCCCGCGACTCGCTAGGGTTCGGCGAGGGAGAGCTTGAGGAGTTTGGTGTGCCCGCCAGAGTTCCTGAAACGTGGAAGCTTGGCGACTACCAGGATGATCCAATGAGCGCCATCGACTGGTTCATGAACAACTTTCCCCAGGACGAGAGAAGCGAAACAGATGACCGAGTGTGGTATCCCGTTGGGTTCGTCGGCGTCGCGGAAGACAACTGGCAAGACGCGGGCGTGGTCCTCGTCTTCCTGGATCCTCAACGAAATGGATACGTGACGGCACGTGCAGCCATCCTGGAACCTGACAAGGCCGGCGAAGCTTGTGTATCACTGAGAGCTGGAGACGATGATTTTAACAACATCAAGAAATTTAGCGAAAAATCAAGCGCCTAAGCAAGAGGATGAACATCAACACGGGCGGGGCAGACCTGCCTACATCACGAATCTGCACCGTCTGCAACCTTGGACATCACAGGAACAACTTGTCGACGATAGAAACAGGTAGCATAGCCAGTTCTAAAGCGGAATAATTAAGGCATGTGACAGCCCAAGTCATTAAATTCACGATCGATGGCGTGGAACGCAGTGGTGCGGAATGAGGACATTGAGAGATGGTACCTATTGTCATCTTCCATCATTCCTTCCACGATTGAATGCGAGGAAATCGCCATCCAATCCGATGAAGACGATTTCCACAGTTGATGACTGCATGCTATTTACGACTTTCCAAACTTCTACGCCTTGATTAAGCCCGGACCTCGAGCCATCTCGACAGCCACAGCCTGTCTCGATCAGCACATGAGGTTTACGTGGGGCTTTGCGCTGCGCAATAACTCGGGTCCTAGTATTTACCAGCTAAACACTAAAAAGTTAGATCCGTAGCAATATACAGGTCAGCGAGGCCCATGCAGCGTCCATCGCCCACGTTGGGCCCTCTGGCGCGGAGATGCCTGATTGCATAGGACATCCAACGCAGCATTAGCCATGACGCAGAGGGCGACGAAACTGTTCCACGCCACATCGAATTTCTTGCAGTGATGATTGAACGATCGTTTATGGTCGAATGCCTATACTCCGCCACATGAGTCAAGCCGCGCCGCACATTTGAGCTACGCGTCAACGGCAGCGGGCGAAACAAAACCGTGATTAGAGCTTCAGTATGATGTGCACTGAAGCTAACAGGGTGTGTGTGTGATAAGAGGCCTACGAATGATACGTGAAGACACATATTCGATTTTTTCCTCCCGCACCATAAATCGAAACGCTCGTCTATAGTCACCGTATACTACTCAGGATGTTGCCACCAGCTTTTACATTACCAAAGTATATGACGAATTGGCTTGAAAGGCGACATTGTAAGTTACATAAGTAAGTAGATTATCTAACAGCTCGTGATTCGGCGCTGATTTTTCTCAGTCACAACCTGGGATGCCCCCGGCAACTGAAGTGGCATCGCTCTGCGGCTCAGGTTCTCATGGCACATATCAGCGATGGCCTGTACCTGACAAAACCATGCGAAGGGAATCAATGACTATCGCTCAAGCTTCTCTCGTGCCGCTTGTAGGTACGGATGTGCTGTGCGGCGGTTCTGAGGATCGGGAACGATGGTTTCAGTGGTCTACATAGGGAACATACGCACAATATCGAACAAAATAGGCTTGACAATGTTGGGAAACGATGTCGTCGCCATCTCTTCTATGTCACGCCAGGATGCCAAGAAGAAAGGGGAAGAAAAAAAGGGAAAAGGGTACAACAAAATCCCACGTCGGCGGCATCCTCCAAAACTGCCGGTGTCATTGCCGGCGTCGGGGTACAGTGACACCGGGATGGCCGATGCCGCCGTTATTCTGACCCCGGAAAATAAATGACTAGATAGATCGATCACAATATAACAGGCAATAACAATAATTGACAGTAGAAAGGGAGAAAGGGAGAAGAAAATAAAAAGCCGAGATGCCGTGGCTAAGATGCCGTGGCCGAGATACCGTCGAGGGGAAACTGCATACTCGGGAATCTTCTCTATTTGTATTGAACAAGAAATTTCCAACACCCTCATTGCAATTAGTCTAGAACACCATCATGCATGCAGTATTACTTTTTCGATATGTCACACCGACCGGTCTAGGCCGAGCGAGAAGGCGGGCCGGACAATTAATCTAGGGGATATCGGCAATGCAAAACAGACATATAGAAATATACTTGGCAAAGAGAGAAAAAAATTAGTACATGTGCACAGTAAAAAAAAGCAATTTAGCTTTGGCCGACCAACGACCATGTCAGCCTTGGATGCGTTTCTTGTGTCGTGATGATGCAAACTGGGCGGCTAGCAGGAATGCGGCGCCGAGAACCATGGTCGTGCCACCAAAGAGCTGCGCTCCGAGGTAGTTGCCGTCGCGGACGGCAATCAGCTGGCCGGCTATGGGAGGCCCCGTCAGGCTGGCAAAGCTGACAATGGTAAAGACCATGCCGATGCGGACACCGACCTTGCTCATGTCGTCCGAGAGGTTGCTGAGCGAGGCGGGCAGCAGGCTCTGGACGCCGGCACCAAAGTAGCCAAAGACGACGACAAAGGCCCACATGCCGCCGACGGAGCGGATGGCGATCCAGCAGTAGAGCAGCAGGGCCGAGCACAGGACCGTCGGGATGAAGCACCTGAGCGCGCCCAGGTAGCGATCGGCGAGCAGGGCGGGGATGATGCGGCCGGGGATGCCCATGCCGTTGAGCACGAGCAGCAGGCTGAACGAGGTGTAGGGCGAGACGTGCAGCTCGTCGCGGGCGAAGGGGCGGACGTAGTAGTAGGCGTAGTAGACGCCCCAGAGGGTGAGGAAGGTGCCGATGGTGTAGAGCGTGTATCGCGGGTCCCTGAAGGCGGCCAGGTCGACGAGGGGCTGCTTCTTGCGCGGGGGCAGGTCGCGGCGCTCGCGCAGCAGGGCGAGGACAATGGCCGAGTTGGCGAGCATGACGAAGCCCATGACGCGGACGGTCCAGCCGAAGCCGACGCGATCGAGGAGCGACTGGGCGATGGCGGGGAAGATCATGCCGCCGGTAGCGGCGCCGCTGGCCTGGATGGATATGGCGAGGGCGCGCTTGGTGGAAAAGTAGGTGGCCATGAGGGCGATGATGGGGCAGAAGAGCAGGCCGGAACCGATGCCCTGGCAGAGACCCTGGGCGAGGAAGAGCTGCCAGTACTGGGTGGAGATGGAGGTCATGAAGACGCCGACGACGTTGAGGAATAGACCGGTGGCAATGGTGAGTCGAAAGTAGCCGGCGTCCATGGCGCGGCCCGAGACGGTGCCCATGAAGTAGATGAGGAACATTTCGATGCTACCGACCCAGGAGATTTCCGAAGGCGTCTTGTGGAGGGCCTGGGTGTAATAAGCCTGGAAGATGCCGAAGCTGTTGGTGTAGCCCTGAGAGAAGTCTGTCAGTGTCATGACGCGAATTTTTTGTTGTTTGAGGTGTGCTTGTATCGTGTATTTTGGTCTCTGTTTCTGGCTTTTTTTTTTTTTTCTTTCCTCTCTCTCTGTCTGTCTCTCTCTTCTTCCTCTTCTTCTTCTTCTTCTTCTTTTCCCACATTCCTTTTTTACCTTCACTATTGGCGCATTCTCCCCCAATGACAGGAATTGACGCAGACAATGGCACGACATACCCAAGTAATCATCAGGACGTTGTGGGCGGCAACCACCTGCAGCCAGGCCCACAGACCGCCGTCGGGAGCAGGAGGTGCACTGACGACGATGGGCTGCCCCGGGGCGGCGACAGCATCTTGTTCCATGTGACGCCCTGCCGAGCGTTGCGGGCTCAAGGTGTCGAGGTTGGCTTTGGAAGTCGCGACATCGTCGGAGATGTGCTCGCTGTCTTGGCTGACTTGGAGGCTAGACTTGGACGTCGCGCGTAGCCTATCAAGACTCGCTGCTTTGGGCTCCGAATCACCCGTCGATTCATGCATCTTGTATGTTTGTTTCGCCTGAAAGGTGTTGAAAGGGGTGAGACAAGACAAGAGAATGATCAGGACGGGGAGGACTGGGGTGGTAGAGAGCTTCTAGGGGGGGGGGGGGGGGGGGGGG
>JAFEME010000076.1:0-80590 GCA_018831755.1 Niveomyces coronatus | reverse complement strand
CCCTCCCCCCCCTTCCTTCACATTTGGCCTCGTCCTCACGATGTATTTCTTCCGCCTCCGCACCCCTCCCATTGGCGCTACATGTATACTCGAGAGACAACACGGCGCCGCTCTTCTGAAATGATCCTTTCCTCAGATTGCGCTAGCCCAATGCCTCTCAAACTTGGACAACTACCGACCGCCGCCAGTCGCAATCTGTGTACAGCCTAGTTCTTCGGACCTGGCCGTCGCCCTTCTTATCAGCCATTCCCGGCTCGTCGCCGCGGCCAACAACACACCGGCCGAAAGATGTCGATAAAAAGGCCATGTCCCCCCACCTTGAAAACTGACATGTGCGCATATCACTCTCATGTATCGGGGATGCTCTGAACCCCTACACTTCTTATCTGAGAAGCGTCACTGCAAGCCTTTCCTCCCCATTACTCTGCTTGTTCCCGTTATAAGAGACACACCTAGCTCTGACCAGAACAGTGCCGATTCATGGCCATCTGTCGACTTTGAATAAATCACCTATTTTTCATCCTTTGCATCTCTCTCCGTCTCTCTCTCTCTTTCTTATTCGCCAACTTTGACTTCCCGCGACCCGTAAACACCATGTCTTTCATGGGCCACGTCAAGTACTGGGCCAACAAGCTGGCCGTCGAGACAGAGCCGGGACTGACCTCGGCCCAGCTCATGGTGCGAACGCCTCTCCATCACCATCATTCCTAACCATGACCGAATCCTCACCTCTGACCTCATGCCACTGCATTCTGTCATCGGCCTGACTAATCTCCTCCTCCTCAGCTCTACAACGTCGACCTGAAACCCGTCGAAAAGGAGCGCCGGGTATGGGGCGCCTGGAACTACGTCGGCTTCTGGATAGCCGACAGCGTCAACATCGGCACGTGGATGATCTCTTCCTCCATGATTGCCGGTGGCCTCGCCTGGTGGCAGGCCTGGCTCTGCGTCTGGATAGGCTACGCCATCTCGGCCGTCTTCATCGTCATCAGCGGTCGTATCGGTGCCATCTATCATCTGAGCTTCCCTGCCCTGAGCCGCGCCTCCTTTGGCGTCTGGGGTAGTGCCTGGCCTATATTCAACCGCGCTGCCATGTGTAAGTCCAATGTTCCACCCGATGCCTTCCGTGATAAAAAGTAAAAAAAAAAGAAAAAACATTGCATCTGTTAACAGTCCCCATAGCCTGCGTATGGTACGGCGTCGTCGCATACATCGGCGGCCAGTGCGTCTACGTCATGATCCGCTCCATCTGGACCTCCTGGGACGCCGCCAAGATGCCCGGCGCCTTCGGCACGTCCGCCACAAACACACCCGAGTACGTTTCCTTCATCATCTTCTGGCTGCTCTCCCTCCCCGCCATCTGGTTCCCCGTCCACAAGCTCCGCCACCTCTTCACCGCCAAGGCCGTCGTCGCCCCCGCCGGCGCCGTCGCCTTCCTCGTCTGGGCCCTCGTCCGCGCCAGGGGCGCCGGCCCCATCATCAGCCAGCCGAGCAGCCTCCGCGGCAGCGACCTCGCCTGGGAGGTCGTCAAGGGCATCATGTCCTCCATCGGCAACTTCGCCACCCTCATCGCCAACGCCAGCGACTTCACCCGCTTCGCCCGCAAGCCCTCCCACGCCGCTTGGCCCCAGCTCGTCATCATCCCCACCTCCTTCGCCATCACCTCTCTCTTCGGCATCCTCGTCTCCTCCTCCTCCGCCGTCATCTACGGCGAGTACATCTGGAACCCCGTCCTGCTGCTCGGCCGCTTCATCGACGACGGCAACTCCGCCGACCGCTTCGGCGTCTTCATGATCGCCTTCTCCCTCGCCTTTGCCCAGCTCGGCACCAACATCTCCGCCAACTCCGTCTCCACCGGCACCTCCCTCGCCGCTCTCGTGCCCCGCTGGATCAACATCCGCCGCGGCAGCTACATCTGCGCCGTCGTCGGCCTCGCCATCTGCCCCTACAACTTCGTCAGCAACTCCAGCAAGTTCACCACCTACCTCTCCGCCTACAGCGTCTTCCTCAGCTCCATCACCGGCGTCATCGTCGCCGACTACTACTTTGTGCGCAGGGGCTTCTTCTGCGTCAACGACCTGTACAACGCGCGCAGGACGGGCCCCTACTACTACACCCTCGGCGTCAACTGGCGCGCCTACGCGGCCTACTTCTGCGGCATCGTCATCAACGTTGTCGGCTTCGCCGGCGCCGTCGGCGCGACGGTGCCCAAGGGCGCCATGTACATCTTCCAGGTCAACTACTTTACCGGCTTTGCCGTCTCGGTCGCGGTCTACTGGGGGCTCTGTAGGTTTTTCCCCGTGCCAGCGACGAGCGAGACCTGGATGGAGGTGGGTGTCGAGGATGAAGACTTTTGCCCTCAGTACGAAAACGAAAAGGTGGTTGATGAGGAGATGGGCACGGGGACGACGACGTTGGAGTACAAGGATTCGCGAACTCTGGCCTAAGCTGCTTACGTGCATCTAGTCGAAGTAAACTGTTTTCATGATTTATGATCTTATCCAAACAAGTTTCCGTCTAAGAGACCAAAACCCAGCATTAACGTGTATTGTACAATTTCTTTCGGCCGCAAACAACTCCACGAGGCGTAGAAACACATGAGAGACGGAAGCTATAGACGCGTGACCATTAACAACGCCAGATAGAATATCTATTAATTATGGCCACCTACTCCCAGAGCCTGTCAGTTTCCCTATTTACATATCAAAAAAGAGTCCTAATCTTAACAAAAATTGACGTTGCCCAGTATGAGAATCGAACTCATGATCTTCTCATATCACTGTATAAATACTAGTGAGACGCTATACCACTTAGCCAACCGGGCGTGATTGTGATGAAGATTTGTCTAGAATTTATTATACCCGTCCAATATTTCTCCGGAAATTATACTTGTCACAACGATTAATGCCTTACCTTCTGCTAGTGGCTGGTGTAGCAGTACAAAGAGCTGATTAACCCCTCACTCTTTCTCTTACTACATTTAGTATGTTCTTGAATGAGTGTCACAGGGTGATGTCTACAAATGACTACCAGAACACGACAAGCATAGAAAGAACTCGGAACAGAACATGTGAGAATGATTCCAGTTAAGTGTCAAGTTGATACACATTGATGAGCGGCTCCTTATGTAGCTTTGGCCGTTGGGAGAATCCTAATCCGCTTCGCCTTCCAGGTGATATACTCGACGCGTACCGTCTACATCCTCTATTGCCGCCTTTGTCTCATGATTTTCGAGTATCGTTCGAGTAGGAAGCCCATTTGCCTGACTTAATGCAGTCCCACCTTCATGGTTCGTCTTTCTGATTTAGGCGTTTCGTTTGAGCAGTAGCTCGACGACAGGAAACCTACCATTCTTTGCAGCCTCCATCAGCGGCGTTTGTCCGTTCTTATCAGCCTTCTCCATGGAGGCACCCCGATCGAGTAACATCTCGACAATTCTGACGCAACCTTTACTGGCCGCCCTGAATAGCGCTGTGCAACCGTCATTGTCGTTTTCGTCAATTAGTGCACCCCGGTCGAGCAATATTCCGACGCCGTAGAGTGATTTATAGTTCACTCGCTTGTATGTATCACACTGGCAATCGGTATGATTTCTGTCAGCTCCAATGATCAATGGTGTTTGGCCATGACTGTTAGTTTCGTTCATAAGTGCCTGATGATCGAGAAGCAGCTCAACAACGCTGGGCCGACCAGAATCCGCAAGCATAGCGCACATCAATGCTGACTCGCCTGATTTCGAGACCACATTAAGCGATGCATGTCGATCTATGAGACTCTTTGCACAATTGAATCTGGAACCTTGAGCGGCGCGGATGAGCGGCGTTTGGCCGTAATTGTCCATTTGGTCCACGTCGGCGCCATGATCGAGCAAGAGTTGAACAATGTCGTGTTTCCCAGTACGGGCCGCTCTGAGGAGCGCTGTTTCGCCCGACTTTGAGGTTGCCGATACTGATGCTCTGTTGGCTAGAAGAAACCTTGTAGTGTTAAACCCGTTATTGGCCGCTTCAATTAGCGGTGTTACACCATCCTTGTCGCCTAGGTCGATGTCAGAGCCACGCCTGAGTAGCAATCGCATCGCACCAGTGCTACCTGCCGAAGCTGCAGCTAACAATGCTGTTCGGCCGTCGTTGTCAACCGCATTAACATCAGCGCCGTGGTCGAGTAGCAGTTTCAGGCTTCTTAGATCATTCGTTCTGCTCGCTATCATTAACGCCGTGCCACTTTTTAAAGTGTTCGGCTTGATTGCCGCCTGTTGCTCGAGTAACAGGCGCACAACCTTGTCCCTCCCTTGTAAAAGAGCGTATAGTAAAGGAGTCTCGCCATCATTATTGGCCTGGTCAATAGCAGCGCCTCGGTCGAGCAGCAGTCTTGTAACTTCATAATTGCCATTCTCAGCTGCTATCATCAGTGGGGTTTCCGCGTCTTCATTACTTTGATTTATATCAGCGCCTCGGTCGAGTAATGTCTCGATAGCGTCATAACTGCTTGCTCGAGTTGCATGCATCAAGGGCGTTCCGCCTCGGAAGTCGTTCTGGGTAATGGCAGCGCCTCGGTCAAGCAGTAATTCTAAAACTCTACATTTGCCCGCCTGAGCTGCATACGTCAGAGGCGTTTTCCCCTCGATATCACATTGGTTTATAGCGGCGCCTCTGTCGAGAAGTAGCTTTGTAACGCGATAACTGCCCACCTGAGCTGCGCATATCAAGGGCGTTCTGTCGTAGAAATCAGCCTGGTTTATACCAGCGTCGCGGTCAAGAAGCAACTTCGTAATGTTAAAACTACCCCCCTCACTTGCATACTTCAATGCTGCCGCCCCTCTGCTGCAAACTGCATGCAGCGACGCCTTGCGATCGAGGAGCAAATGTACAACGTCGTAGTTGCCCCAAAGCGCTGCAGACATCAGTGGAGTCTGAAGTTTGTCATTCACGGCTTCAGTCGCCGCACCTTGGTCGAGGAGAAACCGAGTGAGTGCTAGATAGCCGCATCGAGCAGCCATAATAAGTACTTTCGGTTGTCGAATTGCCTGGAGAATTGCACTGGCCTCGCTATTAGACTGTGCAACAGACTGGTCTCCTTCAAGGATGGCAGGGTTGACTTTTATGAAGTTATCAGCTCCATTTTCGGTCTCGGCTGTATGCTGCAGGACAGAAGCAAGTGCAACAGCAAGGAGGTCGTCATGACAGGTGGTTTGGCACAGATAAGAGAGGCAGCTTTCCTGGCGTGGAAAGTTGAAGCCACGAGTGATATGAGACTGCGTGCCCAAACTCTGCCGGCAACGCTCGAATAGATTCCGAAGTTCGGATGCGGGGGGGTGGCTATGCGCCATGGCGTTTATGAAAGACTGAACGGCCCCGTGACTATTTGTGGCCAGCGCTGCAAAGAAGGGCGCACCGTAACGCTCATTTTCTCTCCTGAAGCAGGCAAGCCTACCCTCGTGAAGTCGGATGAGGTGTTGCCCGTCATGCTCGGCTAGTAGATATAGAAGACTCGCATTCAGAGAGTGCCGACTTATAGCGCAGTTCTTAACTAAATTATCCACTTTGATCCATTCTAGGACTTGAAAGGAGTTTAAAAAAGACTGTTGGCTAATACCTTGTGCTTCTGCTGCGTCTGCATGAAAAAAAATGCTCTGTATAGCATACTCGAGAAACGGATATCGGTCCGCTGCGCTTCGTCCTAAGGCTAGACGAGCTTTTGTATCTCGCTTTGATCGTTTAGCATTGGATACTAAGCCATCGATTTTACTACTGGCTAGGCGCCAGTAACGGAGACAGCACTCTTTTAGCAGGTCTTGAGATTTTCCACAGAAAGCAACGGCATATTCCGGCCAGACCTCTATCAGTCTGCTGTTCTCTTTGAGAAAGAAGTCTCTCACCGATTCATGTATAAACTGGACTATTTTCTCTTGACTTTTGGCTTTCTCTTTATTTTCCTGCGTTCTGGTGATTTCGGCCAGGCCTTTCGAGGAGTTTAAGACAAATTTCTCCAGCGTAGCGTCGTCAAGCTCGTCAGCATTCGAATCACAGACATCATCGGTTTGGACTCCACAACGAACAGCATAATAAAGTTCGATGGGCCGCAGCGGCCGCTTAGTGAAAAGTAACCATTGTACGCAAAGGCACAGTTGCAGTCTATTGTCCGAGTCGCGTAATAAGATGTCGCGAAATAACTCGTCCAGGTCTTTTGGGATGGTCTTCAATTTTTGTTGAAGTTCTTTGGGAGTCAGACCATGATCAAAATGTCGATTCAGTATGTCAACAACCAAGAAAACCCATATGAACACACCGGACGCCTTCTCTATGACCTGGCCGTGAATATCGATGTCGATGTGAGAGTTCAGCTTTTGTCTGACATAGGTACCTATGTCCTGGATATGACCCTCTTGTCCATCAAGAAAAAGTTCAATTCCTCTTTTGAGAGAAATCAGCGGGTAGTACCTGCTTGCATAGCAAACCTGAAAGACGATTTTGCAGGACGTTGTCATTGCACACGTATCTCCAAAGAAACCCACCATGTCACGTATTTCAGACTCATCACATTCATCTAGTGCGTCAATGTAGCACATAATAGCATGCTGGCCAAGCCTCTTTACAGCCTTCCTGAAGAGACCTTTGAGGCTTTCGACCGACCAAGTGTAAATAGTGGCAGTTCCCGTTGCCGATCTGAGATTATCAAGGACAGATTGAAGATGTGGACAATGTTTCAAAAGCTGAAGCAGTAAAGATCGGTACATTCCGACAACGGACTTCTCCAATGCGGCCCCTCGAGCGTTGAAGAAGAAGGAAATGGTAGAGGAATTTTGATTCCGTTTCTCGGCTTTGCGAACGGCGTATTTCATTAGCGTTGACTTGCCGGCACCAGGCTTTCCTTTTATCCACAAGATGCCGTTGTGTTCACTGAGTTTTCGTTTGTTGAGCCAGTTCTGGTATTCTGGTGCTTGAAGCAACCACTGACAGGTTTCCTGACACTGTTTCTTGATGTTTCTGCGGCGAAAATCAATCCCGTCAAACTTCAGTGATTCCAATATGTCTTGTCGCCACATACTGAGAGACTGATCTTCCTTGTCACTGTGCTCGTGGAATGGTTTCTTGGAAATGTGTTGCGGGGAGGCAGAATCGCTTACACGCCGTTTCTGACCCGGATCTGCTTGTAAAGGCACGTTACAATGATGAACTCAGCCACGCAGCTCAGTGATGAACCGGAATAGATCTTGCACTACCTTACTTACAACCGAGTTCGTGTTTTTGTTCTAGTACGGTGCTAGGACAGCTTCCTATGATTGCCAATACGATGGCCTTGGCGTAGGCCGCAGCCATAGCGGCGGCATATGCCTGCCATTCATCATTTTTACGCCTGTCACCATAGTCGGAGACTCCCCGGATGACACCCACGGGGATTTGACCCATAACACCAGCGGCTTCCATCTCCGTTCCAATGAAGCCGTATTTGTCGCGAAGTTCTCTCGCTTTGACCCCATTTTTCAAGAGAACATTCGCAGTACCTATCGATCCATACCAAACCTTTGTTCTTTCACATTGCGGTCTTGGCTGGCGCTGTACCAATGATTCGGTGCCGTTGTCGTTGTACTCGTATAACGTATCGCGCTCCTGGCCAGGATCAACAAATGTGCCGTGCCGATGTTTTTTTAAATTCATTTTCTCGTAATGATACAGAATGCGCTTCGTTGTTTCGTCGGGCTCGTCCAGTCGCAGGTCGCCCATGGCAGACCTGATGATGGTTGCGGTGGAACTCAGAGAACGACCGCCGCGCATGTGTAGAAATGCTCCCTCGCCCAGATCCTTGCCGAAGTCCCAAGGAAAGACCGCAATATCTTCACCTTCTGCCATGCCGACGAGTATGTCACCGAGACGAATATCCTTCGAGGTGCTTGGAAAGCCGGCCGCTATGCCAACAAGAAGAGCAAACCAAAGATTTGGGAAAAACGCTTTCAACTGACTTGCGAGTGCCGCTCCCGTATTTTCACCGGAGCTTGAGCCGCCAGCGAATGTTGCTATAATAACATTACGCCCCTGTATATCGCCTGCACGATAAATGTAATCGTGTCCGGGATTGAGTGGGAACGTGCCATCGTGTTTGTGGTCAAGTATGGCCAGGGCCGCTCGTGCCTCGATCTCGAGCGGTGTGATCAATGCGACGGTGTAATCTCTTGGGTTCAAAGCAGCCATCGGGCCCAGCGATTCGACAAGTTGAGCGAAAGAGGCGAGAGAAGCTTGTCCGATAAAGAAGTATCTCAGGAATTGCTGGTTTAGAAAAGTTTTTGGTGGATTCATGAGGGTACAGTAGAAATAGGCTGGGCTGTCAAACGGCTCTCCATAGTGTTCAGCTGACCAGCGTATTGCTTTTTATGTCTCAGGTCTTCCTGCTCGTGGCCCCTATTTGCGGGGAGCCTCGATGCAACCAAGCGAAGAAAAATTACACCCGTTCATGGAAGAAAAGACCACCCAATACTGCTTGGCTAGATTTCCATCCTACGACCTAATTCTTAGAGCTGCCATCGTCCATTCGGGTTGTCGCCTGTGCGCTATGCTAATATTGTACGGAAATACCACCATTCTCGAGTCAGTCAGACGCGACACAACTGTTCCCGTATGCAGCCTGAAGGTCCTGAATGATTTCGTTGTAGCCGAGATGTGCTACAGCAACCAGAAGTTCGCCTGATGAAGGGAAATGTGCATAGTATCAGCTGGCCCGGGAAAGCACTGCCTTAGGCACTGCGTCTTTAAAAAGTGATATACATGGTGGTGCCACGGTTGAAACTTGCGATGTACAGAAAAGAACGATTTCAGGTTTTGTGAGGAAGATTTGGCCATCAAAGCCAAATCGAGCCCGAGGCCGCTATTCGAAAACACATCACACGCATATATGTAAAGCTTCGCAGGAGATAGAGAGGCTCCCACTCGGACATCGTAGTGGTCCTGCCCGGCCGTGTCCTGACGAAACCCACCTTGACTACATTGGGCAGCCCCGGGCTAGCGATAGACACCACTTGTTTATGAAACAAGACAGAAGCATGTACGAGCATCGGCGGCGTTCCAGCACCAAGAACGTTGCAGAGACGAGAGCCCGTTCCACGTGGCACAAACCGTGCCCATTATACAAGATCATCGTTGCACCACTTTTAACGAATGAACTAATGAAGAAACATGCATCAACGTGCTAGTGTCAAGTTTCGTTCGTCTTGAAGTCCCCAGAGTGGATAATCGTCAAATCGTTGACACAAATCATAAACAGGTCACCACAGGCACAACGAGACGGATCTGAAGAAATTCTCTAGTTAATTGGCAGAAATGGTTTCGTTAAAAAACATATACCAAATCTTCTGTTATCTTCTGAGCGATACTCCATGGTACTTCTGTTCACTGCAATTCATCCTCCAGTTGTTTTCGTTTGCCGTCCTAAGAGACACCTCTTCCAGAACCTCAGTCGAGACTTGCGCTCACCAGCGGGAACTTTGACTCTTTGGCCAATGTGAGCGTTTCGTGGTGCAATCGAGGATCAGTGACGCCTTTTAGTCGATTTTCCTTTCCCACGGAGATGTTTCATCAGCACTCGCGGATCGACATATAAGATTTGCTCACTCGGATTAAAACTGCAGCAATAACCAGATTCAATGCATTGGTAGCAAGTTGAACCATTATTGTCGTGAGTGCACTTCAAGAGATCTTGTTAGCTTCCATCGCACCGATTCCGGGAAGACTGCCTTGTGCGGGGATTCAATAATGAATGAAAGGGCGGAAACACAGCTTAAGAATTGATGGGAAAAAATCGTACCCGTTTATGTTCGCTTTTGCACTGGTCGCAATCGTTTTCACAAGAAGCGTCCTCTTTGGACGTAAACATCTCTGTACACTCCCCCAATGGTGTACACTTTAATTCAGTAAATATTCGATGGGAGGCCAGTAACTCCAGTATCCTGTTAAGCAAATGTGGTATCATAGTAGGGCACTAATTCTGCTGTTTTCTACAGCTGCATAGCGTATGCTCTCTATTTAATTCACTCTACAGTGTGAAAAGCGTTTTTCATAGAGGGTATACAGCGTATATACAATATATACAGTGTAGATGCATCTGGCTAGCAGAATAGTGTGAACAGTCCAGGCTATACAGTATATATATAAACAAAAAGCATATATAGTACATTGCATGTGCCAAAGTGCAGTCCCACATCGTCTTCATGGTTCGCGTCCCACTAGGATACCATATATGCTCGACAAGATACCAGATTTACTAGGTTGCCCAATATTCGATCAGTTAGCTTCGTAGATTTCCGTGATTTGAAAGGGCACCAAGACCCGAGCGAGTTTAGGAAGAAGTACCACCAATGTTGTGGCTTTTCTTCGGTCCTGGGGGGCTTAAAATTCCGAGCATATAACTTACCCGCTTATCTCTGTCTCTGCAGCCATTTTCCTCGCAACCCCGGCTATTGTGCGAATCATTGAGCTGGCTGGACCGCTTTTGTATCTTCTTTTCTTTCCCCAAGTTCTTCTTCTCTTGTTCTTGCTTAGCTTTTCGTGGGTCCATGATGCGCGCTGAGGTGCGGCCTCTAAAGTCCGCTATAGTTTGTGGCAGAGTTGTTTGGATGGATTTCGGGAGGGCCGTCAGCGATAACTGATGTATAGGAGACAACAGAGAATGAATGTCGAAGGTGTCTAGAGACTATAGAGACGAGGACAGTATGACATGTCAAGTTTAAATAGTTTTGAGCATCATATCTTGTGGAGAAGGCAGTGGTAGGATTGGCTTTCAACTAAGAAAGCTCATTCACTATACAAAGTTGACAGATCCGTTGCCCTCATCTATATAATGAATTCGCGTAAGTGCTATACCATGGTTCATTCACATCATACAGGATGTGTAAAATGTCTTTAGAACAATGCGCTTCTAGCCTCAAAGCCAGCAATGAATGTCAATAACTTGCCATACCCGAGTCGCTCACCGGCGACAGTCAAATCTCAATGAGCCTATTACTCCTTTGCCTTGAACTATACATTTCTGAATAATGCGATCGTCTTCAATGCCTCGATCAACAAAGCATCAGCTAGGGACAGCTTCTATCTTGCACACCGAGTTACTCCACCAGGTGCTCATCGCGTCTTTGTTCCCTCAAAGGGCAGCACTATAAGTGCTGGATTGTTTGAAGGATGCACTCTTTCAAATCGAACCGTTCATCAACGGTTAATTAATGATTCACTGAATATGCACGTACAAGGCATAACAGCGGCGGTATCGCGGGCAGCGATGCACATGTGGCAGCTCCGGCTTTACATTTTTGCCGTAAATGGTTTCCTCCAGGCTTGAACGAGTCGCATTTACCTCATATACTGTACAAAAGAGTGTGAGTGTACCTAAAAGCTACCAAGTACGCCGGTCAAATTGGCTCAACGGTCTTTCATTGGGAGCATCCTCGGTGTTACAAACGACACTACATATGTAGGGCTAGACTAACGTCGGTCACCGGTGTACTAGACGCTGACCCCTGACAACCGGACGGCTTAAAGAGGCTTAGAGTGAGCAGAGCTAAGACCGCTGATTGGTTGCTTAACTCGATTATATGGATACCGGCTACCGGCTACGAGTAGCCAGCCCGCGGCGCACACCTCTCTACTAGCTATACTAATCAGAAGTAGTGCCTCTATACGCAGCTAATTAGAAGCTTAGCGGAGCGCAATATCTATCCTCTGGCGCTAGTGTGTCTTTATACACACTAAGCCTAGAGAGGTATAAAAACCATGACTAAGCTGTCTAGTTGTTAGGGGTCAGCGTCCGGTACACTGGTGACCGACGTTATAGCGGACGCATAGCGAGGCTATAGGTCCTACGTAGTAGAAAAAAAAAGTTATATAATAGATTATTAGATTATATAAGCATTATAAATAAAAGTAAAAAAGATAGTTAATAACTATAGTCTAAATTTTAATAATATAGATAATTTAAAAGAGTATAAATAAAAGTTAAATAATTATTTAATAAGATTAGTTAGACCTAGATATTTAGTATTAGATATACTAAGCTATATATAATAATAATAATTACTAAAAAAAAATAATAGAAGACTAGATAAATATATAAAACTAGAAATTTTAATAGCTAGACAGTCTAGATCTTTACTAATTAGCCTAAGTAATAGTTTAACTATTAAAAAGCATTTTTTAATAATTTTCTATAGCTTTTTTTACTATAAGTAGGGGTCTATATAGTGCTAGAAGCATAACCTAAGACCTACCCTATATAAGAAAAGGCGCACACATGGATAGGCTTAATCAACATGAATTCGCTCGTGACTCCTAACTTTTTTTGTCTCTTCTGTCTTTAGTTGATTTCCTTCTTCTTTTCTCCCCTGAGAAATCATCACGTAGCCGCGAAGCAGACGAAACGCTTGTCTTGGTTCTCAACTAAAGAAACCAAGGTTAACGCACTTTGACAGCTCGGTGTTCGGCGCAGTCACATCCCCGGCCGAGATGAATGGCAGCCATCGTCCCGTCTCATCTACCGGACATCCCACTCCCTCTCAGGCGTCAAACGGCTGACAGCATTCCTGTATACGATGAGCTCCGCCGCGGCAATAACAGGTTTCTCGTCTGTTTTTTCCAATGCACGCTAACAAGTTCTCAAACGCCCACTCAAACAAGGCTGTTGGGGTGCCATCCCCCCCCGTCGTTCTCGTTATGGCATGCGCCGACTGACTTTATCATCGCTCCCTCACTCTCCCCACACCGCTGATCGTCTATCATTACTTTCATCTTAGTTAAATATAGCTGCGTATCATTAAATATCCCTCTCTCATATCTATCGCAACTGAACTAATTCATTGAGATCCTCTATAGAGATTATGTCGTCGATAGAGGCAGACGTGGTCATCATCGGCGCCGGGACGGCCGGTCTAGTCCTGGCAGCGCGTCTCTCCGAAGATCCTTCACTCCAGGTCACCGTACTCGAGGCGGGCCAGGATCAGAGGGAAGACCCTCGCGTCAATACTCCGGCGCTCTGGCCCGGTCTCGTCGGCAGTGACGCAGACTGGAATTATGTTACCCAGCCCCAGGTCAGCTCCGTCTGTCTTGCGCCCAATGCCAAGCCCTAACAGTCTGATGCAGACAGCCTTGAACGGAAAAATCGTTCCAATTCCACAGGGGCGCATGATCGGTGGCTCGAGCGCCATGAACGGACAGGCCTTCATCGCCAACTCCAAGGCTCATGTCGACGCCTGGGGCAAGCTCGGCAACCCGGGCTGGGACTGGGAGACGCTCAACACATACTACAAAAAAGCATTCACTCTGACGCTGCCGTCAGAGCAGAAGCAAAAAGAGCTTGGGCTAGATTATATTGACAAGGGCATCATCGGCAGTGGTCCCCTCCAAGCATCATTCCCCGACGCCATCGAGGATCCGATTGCCGAAGCATGGGTCAAAACGTTCAGGAGCCTTGGGTATACAATGCGACAAGACCCTTTTAGCGGAAAGACTCATGGTGGCTATACCAACGCGGCGACCATCGATCCGGTCACAAAGACGCGCAGTTACGCCGGAAACGCATACTACGAGCCTGCCATGGACCGGCCCAATCTGCGGGTCATTACCGGTGCTTTGGTCGAAAAAATTCTGTTCGAGGAGTCCAAGACGGGAGGGGATTTCACCGCCTCGGGCGTCCAGTTTACCGAGAATGGAGAATCACAGGCCGTCAGGGCCCGCCAGCAAGTTGTGTTGTCCGCTGGTACCTTCAACTCGCCCAAGATTCTCGAGCTCTCGGGAATCGGCTCGCGGACTCTTCTTGACGAGCACAAAATCCCCGTTCTCGTTGACAATCCCAACGTCGGTGAGAACCTCCAAGACCACGTCCTGGCGGGCATGAGTTTTGAAGTTCGAGATTTCATCAAGACGAAAGACGATCTCATGCGTCAAGTGCCGGAGGTCCTGGGCGCCGCGATGAAGGATTATCAGTCGCGTCAGTTCGGGCCCTTTACCGTCGGCGGCAACTACTCTTCCGCTCTCATCCCAGTTCCCGACTTCTGTGACCCCGAGACCGGTGCCTCCGACCTCTCCGCCGTGCTCGATATCATCGCCAGCTCCGTTGACACCAGCAGCGCCTTCCAAGCCGACCTCGCAGCGTTCGTGTGCTCGCAACTCGCGGACCCTGAGCAGCCCTTTGGCGGCTACTTCACCTACCCCGCCCAGTCCGACTTTCGGGGCTCCGGCACTGGCCGAAACCTCATCATGTCCAAGTTTCCCGAGAACTACATCACAATCGCCGTCAGCATGCTGCACCCCCTGTCCTGTGGTAGCAGCCACATCGCCTCCGCCGATCCCCATGCCTACCCCGTCATCGACCCCCGCTACCTGAGCAACCCGGCCGACGTTGAGCTGCTGGCCCGGCTTGTTCGCTACATCGACAAAATCGTCAAGTCGGAACCGCTGGCGTCTATGCTCAAGCCCGGCGGCAAGCGCTCGCCCGGAGTTCCAGATGATCTCCTCAAGATCCCGTTCGACGAGGTCAAGGAATTTGTGAAGTCCGCGGCGAAGAGCACGTTTCATCCCACGAGCACCTGCGCCATGATGCCGCTCGAAAGGGGCGGTGTGGTGGACCCCAGGCTCAGAGTCTGGGGCACGAGGGGGTTGCGCGTCGTCGACGCCAGCGTAATTCCTATTTCCACGAGGGGAAACAGCCAGAGCTCGGTGTACGCGGTTGCCGAGCGCGCCGCGGACATACTGATTCAGGACTTGGCGGCGGTGAGGGGGCAGCGGTAGTTGGCCGGATCGTCACTCGTTAACTTCAAGCGGTTAGTAGCCTCGTTTTGCCTCATTTCAACTCCTGGTGTCAGTCGTTCGTGTGTCACTCGTAATCTATCAATCCACGACACGTTGCACTCTGATCGGCGTGTACCATCTTGACAATTTTTACTCAATATAGGCGTTACAGCCGTCTTGTCGCTATTTTGCAAGTAGATGAAACCTTGTTTTATCGGAAACCGGTAGCGCAGGCTTGCGGCCCTCCGCTGAGGTCGCTATGCGTCCAGTCCAGTCTCGCTTGCCGATCGACAATGGCGAACAGTTTGTCTCCTTTTTATTGATGTAATGCAGATGAGCCCTGATGAGGCCTTGATGGCCCGACGAATTGCTACAACAAATGTATCAGAAAATGAAATCAAAAATTGATATATATTTGGGAAGAAATCTAGAGCATTCCTCCTAATCTCATCAATATTGATCCCAATTTTATAAGTGAATGTAGCTAAAAGACTTCTTGGGAAAACGACGAGGAAAAGTACTGTGAATACTCCCGGACACTGGCGGCAGGCTCTTGTGGTCCCCTTCTTGTTGTCAAAACAGACTGTGATATTTTATCAGAAACCAACATTTTCTTCGATCTCCACAAGCGTGTTCATCTTCGTATATTATAAGTCAATACGCAGCTGGAGTTCTCCGCCGTATTATTCCACAAGTTTCGTGAGCTCTCGACAATACGTACTCACTCGCCTGCGGGCCGATCCACGCCATCCCATGAGCGAGCATCAGTTAAGTCTTGGTTCAAATATCTTCTTTGTGTCTTAGTTTCGCGCAATTCATTTGTTTTTATGAAGTTGTGAGAAGCGCTGTCAACGCGCATCGTCCAACAAGACCGTGGTTTTCAGACACCGGCCCCGGCCTGAACGGCCTACAGAAATTAACAAAAAAAGAACAAACAGTTATTTGGCCGATTTTAGCCAGTAAAATCCCAAAGACTACCAAAAGATCACTGCTTGTAACCTTTCAATACTACATTACTAGTTGCAATAGTTAGAGCGCCTCTGCGAAGTACTTCTATTCATCCTGTATGACTCGAATCGAGCCGACTTGTGTCAACTTGACGCCGCCATGATCACTATTCTCGCAATTAAACTGTCCACTAAGTCTGACTTTATGCATCTAAAGCTAAATCTCGGGCATTCTTTGAGATGCCGGCCTGCTAGTTCACTCAAGTTTCGACCTAAGAGGTGGAGGGAGTGGGAGCCTTGTGACGTAGGAAGCCTGATGTATGAACATCCCTTGCCAAAGGAAGCACCGGGAGCTGGAATATTTTTCTTCCGCGTTCCAATTCATGCACCTGGATATACTTTCCAGCATCTGGGGATGTTGTGATTGGTGCTGTAGGACCATATCGGAGCACCTATTGAGAGCAGTCCATCCCCACAAGCCTGAACGTTGAAGCTTAGCGGTTGACGTACTTGTTACTTGGGTGCTTATTACTGACCCGAGCAAAGAAGCGCGCATCTCGACTTGGTAGTGCGGTCAACGCGTCTAGGGCCTGTCAGTCTGATCTGGTCTTCAAGCCGCGAGTTGGCGGGCCTAGCATCACGCTGCCATGGTATTCAATGCATTACTTCGTCTACTCACAATCGAGAGCTCAGAATTGGCTAAAGACTTGGCCCGCAAGATTAAACTACAACAGCCCATTGCTTATAAAAGTGCCGGCAGGCTCGTGGGCAAGACAGGACGACAGACCATAGGTAGCCCCAGCTTCAAGGGCTGGTGATTGTGGCCAACCGTTGCTACACCCTACCTAGCCCAAGAAAGTAACGGGCCCAAGCCTACTCGGCCGGGCTCGAGAGTCTCTGCAAAATGCAGAAGGCAATTCAAATGTCATGCTTTGACTGGCGCGGGTATACTAGCTCCAACTCAGGATGCGACCAATCGTATAGAACAGCTCGCTACCTATGGCTGTTCACTCGCCCGGAAAGAACGCAGAATATTACTATTCGGAGTGATACTTCCTCAACCACGGAGATACCAGCTGGTACACGGCTGGCACATCTGATGCGTCCACTCTGTCCAAGCAGCTTCGAGCCCGGCCCTTTAGAGGCACGACAATGGCTATGCCAACACGGTCCAGCAGCACAATCATGGAGCCAATTCCTCTGAGGCTAAGATCCTTCGGCCACATCGTATTGTTTTAGCCCCTAGAGGTGGCGTATATAGGAATAGCTACTCGTCAGAGGTACATTGAGGCTATTATATATTTGACGAAAGAGGCATATACGCCCGTTTCCGGAATAATGAAATAGACTACCAGGTCAAGTACGATACAGCTGTCAACTTCTCGGCGGGTTACAATCAGTCAACTAGGCGAGAGTGTTTAACAGCACATCATGCTTCTGGTTTCGCTTGACAGGTGGAGTCGACGAGCTTTCTTTTTCATTTCTATAACAAAATGATGTATGCGTTATACGTGCGTGTGTGCAAAATCTCTAGCAGTGGGGAGACAGTAATTCCTAAAACGGCAGTAGAACCGCTTTGCAAGTCATTTATGAATACGTACTTGTAGTATTGATCAACATGTGTCGATACCAGAAAAAACAAATCGAGGAACGTGAGACTATTTCACTTCTCATTTGAGTTAGCAACCTGGTAGTTTTGCCTTGATACTGCCAGAGCAGGAGTTCCGTAAATCAAGTGTATAAAAGTTACATCTGTAAACCAGACACTCTGCCGTTTCCAGGCACTTCTATCTTTCTACTCGTGAGGCTTGCGGAGCACGAAGCGCTCGGACAACTTGAGAGGCTCTATCATAGAATACCTTGTCCGCACATATCTCAGTCAGTGCGCCAGAAGCAACAAATTCAAAAGGATCTTTTTTGTACGAGCGACGATAAAGCGACATTCTACTAGTGAAAAAGGTTTCAGAAGCAGAAAAGGAAGAATATCAACAAGCTCACATCGTGATACTAGTGGGAGAGAAAACATGGAAGAATAAAGCGGAAAACATCGTCTAACTACGTATTAAACTCATTTAGTAAGTCTCCTTCTTTTATTTTGATGCCAGTCATGTTAAACGCGTTGTATTGGCGCCGGGTCTGCCAGCTGAGCCCGTATAAGCACGACCTCAACACGACGAGACCACGACCATGTTACAGCCCGAGCCTGTTGATGCCGGCCGCAGACCGGGCTTTGGATCAACTGCCGAGCAATCGTATATATATTCAATCTTGTTCTGGCACTTACTCAGCACAAGGGGCTATTTTTTTTTTCCTTTTTTGCAGCTCTAGACATCATCGTTCGTTTACTGCACTGCTGGCGCCCACTTCGTGGCTACCCACACGGCAAGACATCTCGCGTAGCAGACAGGAGACACACAATACTTGGCCGCGGGCAACTGTGCAACTTACTCTCCTCGTTTGAGCTGATGAAACAATGCAATCGTGTGTAAGCCTATTGCATAACATGCTGTCGGTGGTCGTCACGATGCCCAAATCCGAGCCAGCGAAAAGGAGCTTCAAGGCGCTCCAGAGATCTATAAAGAGGTCACGTCTTACACTTTTTGAAGATCTCAACAACCTACAACCTCAAGCCACTTGACTGAAGAATTATCCTGAACTCTCTCTCGCTAGAATGCTCAAGGCTACCCTCGCATCCATCGCCGCGCTGGCTCTCGCCGGCTTTGCTGCCGCCGACGACTGCACTCCGGGCCTGCTTTACTGTGGCCACAGTCTCTACGGAAAGGGTATGTCCATCGTCTATTTCAGGCTTCCACTGTACCTCTCATTCGGGGATGCGTTTTTGCTCACGCCAAGACCAGGCAACTATGACTTCATCATCAAGCAGTGTCTTGCGGATAATGGCAAGAGCACTGATTCCACGACCCGGAACCAGTCTCTGTTCCGCTGCCGCTCCGATCCCTACGGCTTCGTCGAGTATCTGGGCTACTGCGGAAATGGCTGCATTGATGCAGGATCTGGTCGCAACGATTACTGTGGTTAGATCGGATCACAAGACAATCGACGTGAGAGCCTCTTGAGCCACATGCGTTTCAACCACGAATGACAAGCAGTTGTACCAGCCGCAAGGCAAATGTCTCTCAAATAGCTGAACTAGGGAAATGAAAGTGCCGATGATTTCCATTAAAGACAATTAAATTGATCTGTCATGAAACTGTCGTGAGGGCTATATATGGGTTCATTCCGTGGAAACTCGTACAATAAATCATATTTTAGAGTGTGATCAAGAGTGACTGAAATCACTTCTAATCGCACTCTCACTAGCAAGCAAGATTAGCTTGCGTTAGAGATACTCTATGGAAAAGTCGATTATAATGTCTGTGGTCGAGGGGTGGTTCTAAATGTACCTATAGGTGTGCGGATGGCCGTGGAATTATCGCTGCTGTCTTGCGGAAAGGATATAGCGCCCCCTCGGTTAACCGCATAGCTTACTCTACTTAAATACGGGAAATCCCTGACATCGATGCTACAGTCTGAAAGAATAATTAGCCGCTACCGATAATTTGCTTTGTCTTTTCTTTTTTTCTCTCTTGTTCTCCTTGCAGTCGGCTACCTCGTGTCGATAGGGTACGTCGTCCAATGAGACAAATCCTTAGAAGCGGCAAGCTGACCCCAGCGGTTCAGGTCGTACCGGATTCATAATGCATGACTGCCTGGTTTGACAAAAACAAAAAAAAAACATGCATAAAAATCGCATTAATTGTAGGCACACAACACGTGGCTTCACCCCCAAGGCATAGTTCGTTTCGATCGTCGTCTAAGGCAGCATGCGAAATAGATTAATAGCTGAGCGGCGCCCTCTCATTCTATTCGCGATCCTCGTTCCTGCAGCTTGCCGAGCGGGTGCACAACGCACACGCCACTCTGTTGATCTCGGCTGTTGCCGGCGGCCAGAGTATCTGGCAAAGTATGTATGTATGTAGGGCAAACGAGTCCTACAATTTATTCGTGAGCAGTTGGGACGTCTGACTTCCTATTTCGGAGGCGGGTCACGCCCCTGCGGATCGTCAGTCAGTCGTGGAGAGGAGCGCTCTTTATGTTCTTGTGTCGAACCGTCGGCCCAGGACGGGGCATTGTTGCTGGTTGTGAACGCCTCATTTGTCGGTCATTAACTCCGCACAACGACGGAAATTTTTGTCGGTTGCAGTGCATCTCAAGTGGGGGACGGACCAAACAGAATAGGACCTCACGCTCCGGAAGAAGCACACCATCGTCGTGGATCCCTTGGAGAAACGGGGGACACAGTACCCTTGGAGGCTAGACTAGACCGAGTACGTGGCCATTCATTTCGTCGCCTCCGGAAATTGGGCATCGAGTTGCCAACCAGGTATCGTGAGCTGTTGGAAGAAGTCGCCGCCGCCACCGTAGAGAAACGCACGAGCAGCGGTCAAGGTTGGTGCCGGGTTTGAGAGGAAGATGGTGATTATCGTCATCTTCTCGCCTCGTTTGCTTCTCCTGCTATGAACCCAACAGCCGTAGGCCATGCCGCAGTAGCTTGCCAGCTGCGCGACGGTTCGCCCAGCCATTGGACACATCATTATGATTGCAGCTGCCGGCCAGCGAACAAGAGCCGGGTACATCACAGCACGAAATACCTAATACATAAGCCGCCCGGCGCTGCACTGTGCACTGCGCCAGCACCATACAGATGACAGGCCGCACGACCCGTACCTGGGTACTTCATAAGTCTGGACCTTTTTTTTTTCTTCACGAACTTTGGGGCGCTTCCTCACTCACCTTCTGCTCCCATCTGCCACGTAACCCTGACGCAACCCAGTGCGACTGCGATCTGAGACGTGAAAAAAAGGAAATTCGCTCACAGAGATTTCTGCCGTCGGAGAGCAAGCAATAACCATGTTGTGATTATCCTCCAGACAGCTTACAGCAGTGCGGCGCTCTCTCACCACAGGTTGTTGCGTTTTCTTCCGACCGTCTGACAATCAGCACCCCTCATTTGCCATCTGCTCTAGTCCTCATCGAC
Source organism: Niveomyces coronatus (assembly GCA_018831755.1). NCBI lineage: Eukaryota > Fungi > Ascomycota > Sordariomycetes > Hypocreales > Cordycipitaceae > Niveomyces > Niveomyces coronatus. Next base: position 59,846 of record JAFEME010000076.1, on the reverse strand, counting down.
TGCGCCTGATCAATCATCTTATCTTACGTCCGACCTTTCGCCTCGAGTTAAACCCCCCATCGCTGCGATAGCATCAGCCAGCTGGCCTATGCCGCCCAACAGCAAACCATGCCACAACTGTCGCCGCCGACGCTTACGTTGTGATCGGTCGTGGCCAACATGTAACAAATGTGTCGTTTCTGGGCAGGAATGCCTGGGGTATGGCCGAGTCTACGTGTGGACCCAAGGTATTGATGCCCAGGGAAATGTGAAGCCATCGCCAGGCTCCAAACGTGCGCAAGTGAGCGATGACCATGGTGTTGCGGGGCACCCCCAGCTCGCCCTACATGACGGCCCACCGCAGCCGTTGGCGGTGCCCGGTCCTACCGACACTATCCGAGACCGCCAGCCCGCCAGTATAGCCACTATCCCAACTGGCGATATGAACAACAATGATGGTCATTCACCATTTGAACCTCACAACAATAAAGAGACTTGGAACAACGGGCCACGGCACCTGGCGGCTAGTCAGCTGACTGATCCCTTGTTCCAGGACTTGGATCGGAATACAAGAAGCTACTTGACTCATTGTAAGTCGACCGGTGTCGTCGAACTATTTCGCGAGATTTGTTGGGTCGCTCAGTGCGCTGATTTTTCATCTAGTTGCCAATCGTGTCTGTCAGGATCTTGTCGCTCGTGATGCTCCTGGCAACAATCCTTTCCGGGAGCTTATTCCATTGACTCGCAAGCATCCACTCCTACTCAATATCCTCGTCGCCACGTCCGCCCTACATTGGGCCAATGCCTTCAGTCCAGGCACGACACTATCGCCTGGTGCACCGAATCCCGGCAGTTACCTGGCTCAGTTACGATCTAGGGATCTGGTGTCCCGACAGGCCGTGATTGACGCTCTGACTGCCAAACAAAAAGCAATGGGCCATCTCCGTGGAGTTTTGCAGAGCTTGGATCCTGCGGGTAGTGAGGTTACTTTGGCGGCAATGCATTTTTTTGTCAAGTTTGATCTCATTGACCTGGAGCGAGGTGACAACAAGAGTTGGCAGGCACATCTAGCCGGTGCCAGTAACATACTAGCACTTTTGACGAACACGAAGCCGCAGGGTGAAAGCAGTCGCAAACTCCGTGACTGTGTTGTGGCAGATTGCTTCATGTAAGTTAACACTGGTCAACTCGGCTCGAATCATAACGAATCTCACATTTTTACTAGCTACCACATCCTGGGTTCTACGCTAGCATCGGGCCCTTGGGCGGCTCAGATAACACAGTGGGCTTTTGAGCTACTACCTGTTTTGAAGCGGACCGAAGTCAACAGCTACTTATCATGTCCATCGGAGATTTTGCGAATAATATTGTTGGCTTCACAGCTATCATATGACAGCCCCAGTACAGACTTGACACTGTCGGCAGCGGATAAGGCACTGGGGCTTATTGATGAGGCTCTCGAGTTTGATATTCCAGGATGGGCGAGACAGCTACAACGAGCATGTAATGTAATGGATGTTGACAGTCGCATCCATGTCGCATCCGCGCATCGCTCTGCGGTTTGCCTGTATATCTTACAAGCCCTACCTCTAGCTCGCGCCGCGGGCGTAGTCAACACTCACTTCTTGGTTGATGACATTCTTAGTCACTTGGCGCTCATTGATGAGCAAGACCCGTACTTCAAGGCATCCTCGTGGCCAACTTTCATTGCTGGTGCCGAAACCAGAGATGCAGGCAAGCGAATGTGGACCTTGACGAGGCTCATGGATATCTGGAAAGTCTGCCCCTGGGGCTACGTCTTTACGGCCATCGAGATGCTCAAGGCGACATGGCAGATGCAGGATGCGAGGCCACCAAACGAAGAGGTCAACTGGCTGGCGGGGCTCAAAGCGATGGGCTTCGAGAGCCTGATTGTGTAGAGCATGTTGACTGTAGTTCTGTATTGTTTGTTTTTCACGTCATGCGTCCCGATTTACGGAGTTTGGCGTAATCTTATCTGCATTTTCTTTTTCATCTCTCTATAGCATAAGTCGAATTAGGCAATAATGCAATGAAGAACGAAGTCTCCATGCGACAACAGTGTTGCAGGATTCGGTATGTGTTTGCACTGGCTTGGGACGCATGACCATAAAAGTGTTGGTCTTGGCACAAAGGCGAATTTAGGGCTTTCAGTGTCTAACATCTCGTAGAGTAGGGTGGCCAACGCGGCTCTTGATTTCTATAATAAACCAAAAAAAAAAAAATTGGCTGATGGGTTGACAGCCACTATCCGTGGCAATCGGGGTGTGGCTAAGTCTGGAGCATCTCACAACGAATGGCTATCTTTCACTGATCTTCCAAGTTTGGTCCCGACTTGAAACTCAGCTTCTATCAGATCTATGTCCGTCTCTCGCTGAACTATATGTGCATCCGATGCATATTGCGCGCTGACCAATTATCCAATTCTTCAGCCTTCACCGGAGCACATCAGATCCCGGCGTCGCCCAACCCCGTCACGCCCGCCGCATCAGTTTCAGGCCCTTGCCGAGATGACATGGGCAATTTACTACAATTATCAGCCGTGCATCTCGTCTTCACTCTGCTTTGAGCAGTCGGGGCCTGCCGATTCGCAGCATCGCTGCCCGACGTCGGCCGCTCAAACGCGTCGGCTGCGCGGTTTCAGGTCGAGCTGCGCCCACCAGCCCTGCGGCGAACCATGAAACTTGTGTCCCGCTTTCGTGTCGGTAATGCGTGAATGCCGTGCAGGACTGGCGGGGATAAAAACAGTTACATTGTATCCCGACACACATGAAGAAGCAGGGCTCGGCGGCCGTATATACGGAGATTGCCCGGATTGATCTCCATATAAAAGGGCGGCTTTCGTCAATTAGCTACAAGCTTTACAGCCAGACAGAACATTATTTCTCGTCGTCTCATCTACTCTCAATGCTCAAAATGCGATCCATTATCATTTACGTCGCCCTCGTGTCCTTGACGTCGGCACATGGTCTCATCACCATGATCAAGGGCGACAATGGCGTCGTAATGTCTGGTCTAAGTGGTACGTTCACCCACATCTAAATCTGTCCGCCGCTCCCTTCATGGGCCCTTCCCCTACTAACCAGCATGCGACCAGTGACCGACGGCACACCCCGCGACTGCTCCTCCAACGGCTGCGGCTCGCAGGCAGACACCAGCATCATCCGCGACAGCGACATGCGCGCGCACCCGCTAGGCCGGACGCAGGGCAGCGGGCCCGTCGACCCAGCCGTCAACATTGCGCGCTTCATGGACGTCGCCGGTCCAAAGCAAAGCAGCAGCAGCAGCAGCAGCGGTGGCACCCCCGCAGGTTCTGCCGGGCAGGAAGACGACCTCTCCGGCTTGCCATCTGCCGCCGCTACTAGCCCACGTCCACGCCAGCTTTTCGGCAATCTAATCGGCGGCGGCGACCAGCACGCGGTCGAGGCCATGGTCGCCAACACTGCCGGCGACGGAGCCGCCCAGGGGCTGCCCACGGCAGACGCCAACGGGACCGTCAGCCTGGTCTACCGACAGGTCAACCAGGACGGCGCGGGCCCGCTCACGGCCGCCATCGACGGCACCTCGGGCGGCCGCGACGCGCGCGCGTTCCGCCCCGCCGAGGTCCTCACCGACGTCCCCGGGCTGGGCGTCCTGGGCCTCTCGCTCGCCACCAGCACCGAGTTCCCGCTGCGCGTGCGTATGCCGCCGGGAATGACGTGCGAGGGCAGCGTCGGCGGCGCGAGTAGGGTATGCGTGGTGCGTGTGCGGAACGGCGCGGTCGCGGGGCCGTTTGGCGGATCCGCGGCGTTTACGCAGCGTTTACGCAGGGTGCCGCAGCGAGGGCCCGCGCTGTGGCGTACAAGCTGAGGAGGCGGATGGAGATTGGCAGTGCGTGAGTTGATATTCTCCCCGTATAAGAAGCTGTCATTTTAGATGGAAAGTTGCCCGTTGAACGAGATACTACCTTTCCATTTTTCAAACGAGATTTTGCGATACAAGAGACGGGGCGGGGCTCAGCAACCGTCATGGGCCATGAGAGTCATCCATCAGCCCCAGCAAGTAAACAGTATAAAAATCATTGTTGAGATAAAGTGTATCGTAGTCTTGCCAGCCATTGACGCCAGTACTGTATACCAAGAACAAAAGACATTTAGGAGAACGTGGAAGCAAAATGATCGAAAGTTGGGAGTGTGCCGCTTGCAGGTTCTAATGCAAGCATCAAACATGAAACCGATTGCGTATACTCATCTAGGCCAATGACAGCAGCGAAAGGCGAGTAAAAGCCTAAATCATGCAGATATGGTTTTCTATATCGGCAACATTGAAACTGAGTGTGTAAAGAAATATTCACCATCGGCGACTACTTATGTTAGTAATTGTCTGGTGCAGAAAACGACTTTCACGTACCTGAACGCCGAGTTGGTGGGTTTACGACGCTTCGTCTTTGTTGGAACAGTCTTATGCACTCGTCGCGGGTGTTCAAGATCTGGCGAGGCCCTGCGCGCAGAGACGCCGAGTAACTCGGCTTCCAACGAGCTAAGGTCTGAGGATCGGCTCGAAACCGAGGAGCGTCGTGATCGCGGTGATCGAAGAGGGGTAGATCGCCTCTGCACTGAGCGAGATCTGCGGTCAATAGGCGGCAACTCTTCACTATCTTCAGGAGTGCTAGGGCTCCGCGATCGTTCGCGGCTAGTCCGTCGGCGTCTCTTGTATGGCCGGTCCTCACCGACTGAGTCCTCCTGGAGATTGGCCGCCGAGAGATCGGATTCCTGAGGCTGGGGTTTCACTTCGTGGCTCTCGTCCTTTTTTTCGTCCCTGCCGTCCTCCTGTATTGTATCTGGCCCTGTCACACTGCCGGAAACTAAGGCAGGATCCCCGTCTTTAATTATATCATGACTCTTGTTTGTACCTGAACTGACTTCTGGTGTAAGTGGTGAGACATTGTTTGTCGATTCGAGTGATGTTTCGGGCTGTATTGGCAGAGGCGGTTCGAGTTCAGACTTGTATCCAACTCCGTTCTGCGTGATACGATGGTCCTGCCAGTCGCCATTGCTGCTTCTCCGACGGCTTTGAGAACGATCTCGAAATGGCGTGGCAGAAACGAATGTGCCTTGTCCGTTCGGGCTGCCCGAAGATGGGTGTGGCAGCCGTTGTACCCATGGTTTCTTCGATTTATGACTGCCTCCCGAGCCTGAAGATTGTCTCCGATGTCTTCCCTGATTTCCTTGCCGATGTTGGCCACCCTGGCTGTCAAAAGCACGGTAAGCATTTTTTTCAAAAGCAATCGGCGAATTTCCATGCTTGTCATGAATGCGTCCTGGATGATGTTCTTTGATGTCTTGGAAGCGATTCTGATAATCATGCTTTCGCTTCATTCCCCGGTCGTAGCCGCCATCGCCTTGGTCATGAATACTTTTGGGCGGTTTGGGAGGCAGAGCATGCATGATTGGCGTGGGCAATACAGATGTGCTTGGCTTTGAGGCTGACTTTGGCGTTATCGAGTGAGACCGAGCCTTTGGTGGTGATGAGGCCGAGTTCCTGTATGGCGGCCGCTGGGGGCGTCTTTTGGAGTCGCCACCCGCCTCTGCTGAGTATGAGCCACGATAGCTAGGTCGAGGTGCCGCACTATTATGGTGGCTCTCAGGACCCTGGTGTCGATGAACCTCGGGACGTTGAGCAGGTGTGTGAGGCGGTCCGTAACCTGACGAAGGTAGCGGGTAATGCTCTGGAGGAGGCTGTGAGTGACGCGGCTCTGGAGCAGGAGGATAATTTGGAGGGATGTATTGAGGATGTCCGTGGCCGGACGGTGGATGAGCCGGATGCATATGACTCGGGGGATACTGATATTGCGGGGGATAAGGTGTTGATGGCGCATGCACGGGATCAGTACACGCGGGATGAGAATGCGAATTATAACCATGGGAAGGCTGATAATGCGCGGCGAACGCTCCGGGCGGAGGAGGTGGTGGCGGCGGCGGCGGCGGCGGCGGTGGTGGTGCGTATTTAGTAATGATAGGTCCTTTTGATCTTCTCCCGTCGTTATGCAGTGAGTGGCCACTGGCTTGTCGCGTAGCAGAGGCGCTTCTCCACGCCGCGAGCCCTCTGTTACGCAGCTATTAGTATAGTGAATGGAGCCAAATCGCAAGAAGTCCGCTTACGCAGGCGTCGCGCGTGTCGGCTCGGGACAGGCGACAGCCCAGTGGCCCAGGCCGCCGCAGTTGTAACACTGGGCTTCGTCCTGACGCCCGACCTGGTTGGCGACTTGGCTGGCCATCTTATGCGCGACCCTTGTTCGAAGTGTGCGCTTTCTATCAAAGTGGTTTCTTCGGAGCTATCGCTAGGTATGTATGGCAAGAATCAGGACATTGCCCATCGGGGATCCTGTTCGCGTCGCAAACGAGGGTGCTGTTGTCAGGTCCATAGACGCAAAGCAGTCGAGCGCGTGGACGTAACGAGAGTCGGCGTCGGGGATTTATATACGAGGCCTGGGCGACAATATTGTGTTAGCGAATAGAGCCCGCGCCCTTGCTCCGGCGCGGAAGCGTGTAGATACGCAGCAGGGGACTGGACCGGGCACCTTTCTCGATCAGTGTCATACCAGAGAGACAGGTAGATAATAGATCACTACATACCCCTCCCCAAGCGGCACTCGCAAGCGGGAGAGGGGTTGTTTTGCAAGGCTTGTTGAGTCCAGACAAGGAAGCGCGATGGCTCTATGACACTCGGTGTTGACGAACGACAACGTCTCAGCTGTATGAGTGTGGCTGGCTTGTCTCTCAAGCCGTTGCATCATTGGTCAGCGTACAGCGAATTGTGACCCACCACGTGAGATGGCTGCGCCTGCACTGTCTCTTACTAATGCAGACGTGGGTGCGATGCACATGGGTAGGTACTGCAAGCGACATGTGGGCTGCGTGAGGCGTACGAAAAAAGCGACCGGCTTAGCACTATTGACTACGCGGAAGCGCTCTCCTATATTTTTGTCGTCCTTCTTCTTTTTTTTTGGTAGACTCCGTATAGTCCTGTCAGGTACGAAGAACATGCATAACGATTTGAGACGTCGGCCACCTCCCTGCCCTACAGTACAGAGCAGCCGGCCGCACTGGTTATACACTGTGTCAAAAATCTCTGTACCTGCGATGTCACGATTCTTCGAATCTGCAGCATATTCAATTTAACGGACTGATGCGCGATATTTTTTCAGATCTGAAGCCGCGAGCGCACGCAACCGCCTATCTCCTCGTATGTATTTGGCGTCTTTGCGACGTACTACTGCAGTTTATCGGACATAACATATGTGTCGTCCGTGATTCAGTATGTTATTTCATGCCGGGGCGCCGATTGCTTTGTGCAGTTATCAGTGTCGACGTGGAAAAAATACATGGTTGCGGCTGACTAGGAATCGCGGCGACTCGATGGTGTGATGTTTTTGTGAATCCTGCGTCGCCACCGTAAGGTCCCGTCTCTCTTCAACGAGATGTTTACAATCGTTCCTAATTTTATGCTCGGCCGTTGGTGTTTAATAGCTAGAGTACGATATAGGACTCAAGAGCTCTACAGCAAAGAAGTTCATCGTAGTTTCGCTGTCGCTGCTATTTGCGTTACACAGACACGTGAGGCTTTGTCCGTGCAAATACCCGAACGCACAACCAGTCTTTCCACTCTTGCCTGCTATGGAATATGACAATACTTTGTTTTAAAAAAAAAAGGCAAAGTTTAAATTTATTACGATGAGCTTCAACTCGAAAGATGGCGGAGTTGCCGCAACCATACTTCTCTCCAAAGACTCTTACTCCGAACTATCCCTCGGCACCACTGGTGTCAAGCGGACTGATTGCGCGCGCTTACCTGCAAACGACCCCTGCGAAGACCGTTACAACCTTCTACGGCCACTCTCTCTCTGGGGGGGCGAGACTTGGCTTGCCGGTGCGGTCTTCGATGGCCATTCTGGCTGGCACTGTGCAGACTACCTTGCGAAAGAGCTCTTGGACTTAACTCTAGCCAGACTGAACAAGCTTCAAAAAGGGTCGCGAAACGATGAATTGATTTGCAGCACCATAGAACAGTGCTTTGCGGACATAGATGACTCCCTAGTCAAAGAATACAGCGACTGTGCAAATGATAGTAATATAGGTCTTGCTGAAAAGATGCGTCGCATGCAGATTGCGAGATCTGGGTCGTGCGCCCTGGTGATCCTATACAATCCCGCTCGCAAGACTTTATATACAGCCTGTACAGGCGACTATAGGGCTATTTTAGGTCTGCAGAAACCCGATGGCACGTGGGAAGGAGAGGCTCTATCTGAGGACCAGAATGGTAAGAACGAAGCCGAGCAGGCAAGAATCCGACAAAAGAGCACCCTGGCGAACCAGACGTCATAAAAGACAACAGGCTTCTAGGACATGCCGTTACCCGTTCATTTGGCAATTTCGAATACAAGTCCACCTATGAGCAGCAGCTTGAATTCGGCAAGAGGCACTTCTCATGCGGCCCGCGACCGAAAGAAACGTTTCGCACGCCGCCGTACCTCACTGCCCGGCCTGTGGTCACCACCAAGAAGCTACAGGACGACCAGCCGGCTTTTCTAGTCATGGGCAGTGATGGGTTATGGGAGAATTGCGAGAACTGGGAGGTGGTCGACCTCGTCGTGAGGTGGTTGGAGGCTCAGCCGGAGAGCACGCTCAAGGCAATGGAGATGGAACTCAAGACCACCCCAGAGACTGTGTGGTGGAAGAAGGATCCTCAGCCGGAGCCGAACTACGCACCTGTATTCGACTTCTTGGAGCGCTGGAACAGTTTTGACGTTAGATATACCAAGGACAAGGCCGTGATAAAAGACCTAGACAATGTCGCGGTGCATCTGCTGCGCAATGCCTGTGGCGGCAATCACACGGAGCTCCTTGAGGGGAAGCTAGCATTCCAGGCACCGTTCGCCAGAGACGTCAGAGATGACATGACGATCCAGGTTCTCTTTTTCTAATATATCAGTTGAAGAGAGCCTTGGTGAGAGATCTAGACAAGGGCCGAGTTTGCCGGCGCGAAGCCACAGCGCAGTAGCGAGCGCTTCGGCGACTATCGGAGGCCAGAGCTGGGCGACCGTTTTAATCCAACAGGCCTGGGGCCTACAGGACGGGATCAGGTAAACAACGTCGATGCTAGACGGAATTTTGTGAAGAAGGAAATAAACACAACCCACCGGCTAAATTCCATAAGTTTTGAATATTTAGCAAGACGGTTGCTCAACTTTCGTACGCAACAATATAGATGATGGTAGTATCACCAAATAAAGACGTATTTATGTCTTATCCGCAGGTATAGTACTACAGTAGCTGCAGTTGGCTATCTAAGAGATACTGATGCAAGCTCTCTGGTGAATCCGCGCCAAGGGGAATTTTATTTTTGTTTTTTTTTTTCTTTGAAAACAAAATTTAACATTTACACATTTAATTATAATATAGTCATTGAATTATATATTATCGCCGCGATGCCGAGCACTATATACTGTATATGTCTGTGCTGTATGCATCTATCTATGGTCTAGGCCCATCAAATGTTAGGTGGCATTGTATGCTATCATATACTGCTAGTAGGACTGCCCAGCCCAAAACCGTTCGTCTTTGCAAAAGCTCCACCACCGCCATTCGTACCCTGTAATTGTTTTTGCTTCCCGCACATGCAGCACTGATGCACGGCTCCAAAGACGTCCTCTGCGCCGGCGCAATGCACGCATCGACGTGATCTTCTTTTACATTCTAATCACACTTGGAAAGTTTTGCCGCCATCGCAACGTCCCGCTCCCACCAGTACACACGAACATGTTGGCGCATGCCGAAAACACCCCTCCAGTAACGACTCTTCGCCGGGAGCCGACATCCCCACGCCCAGCCCCGACGACGACGCTGCCACCACTGCGCCGAGATTATCGCTCAGGAGACGAGCTCGCCGAGAACGAAAAGACGCATTTGTCGTTTTCCTTGGCCATCACCCCATCCCGATTCGGCCAGTCGTGACCGTCGCAAGCCCTACGATTACTATGCCCAGCTTACCGAGTGAGCTTCAACTCTCTTCCTCATCCTCCCATCCACCGCTAAAGCGGCCCTTCTCGGTCATGGCATCTAATATCAATCGTGGGAAGCTTCGGTCGATTTGGACGAGTGCATCTCGCGCCTCTACAAAAAGGAGCTTCTGGCCGAGTCGGTCATCGAGGCCATATGCGCCAAGACGAAAGAACTTTTGATGCGCGAAAGCAATGTTGTCCACGTCCAGGCACCCGTGACGGTCGTCGGTGATATCCACGGCCAGTTTTACGACCTTATCGAAATCTTCCGCATCGGCGGCTATTGTCCAGATACAAATTATCTTTTCCTAGGTGTGTTTCCCTTAACCCCCTTCGTCGGCCATCCTCGCATGATGGATGGAGCTGACAGCCAGCTTGCAGGTGACTATGTCGATCGCGGCATGTTCAGTGTCGAAACAATTTCTCTGCTTGTTTGTTTAAAGTTGCGATACCCCGAACGCGTCCACCTGATCCGCGGCAACCACGAATCTCGAGGCGTTACTCAATCATATGGATTCTATACAGAATGTTCACGAAAATACGGCAACGCCAATGTTTGGCACTACTTTACGGACATGTTTGATTTCATGACGCTCAGTGTTGTCATCGACAATCAAATATTTTGCGTCCATGGAGGTACGTCGAAACTCGCAGAGATGATCTACTCGTGAGCCTAATCATTTTGCAAGGGCTGTCTCCCTCCATACACTCCATTGATCAGATAAAGATCATTGATCGTTTCCGAGAGATCCCCCACGAGGGTCCCATGGCGGATCTGGTGTGGTCAGATCCGGATCCCGAGCGAGACGAGTTCTCCCTCTCTCCGCGCGGAGCCGGTTATACGTTTGGGGCGCAGGTGGTCAAGAAATTCCTCGCCGTCAACAACATGTCGCATATTTTACGCGCGCACCAATTATGCCAGGAGGGATTCCAGGTGCTGTACGATGACCGTCTGAGCACGGTGTGGAGCGCGCCCAACTACTGCTATCGATGCGGCAACATGGCGAGCGTGCTGGAGGTCAACGTCAACGGCGAGCGATTCTTCAACGTTTTCGCTGCAGCGCCGGAGAATGATCAAGTCAAGGACACACAACCCGGCGCGGATAAGACTGCCGACGGGAATGCAATGCCGGACTACTTTCTGTAGTCACTATCGAGCATCTTACGTCAAAACCGACATCTGCCCCAAGTCATGGAATATGTCGGATAGTCCGAGGCTTTGGAATTACGGAGTGGCTCAGCGAGTCTTTACTTGTTTGTCTCGAATCTGTCCAAAGTCACGACTTGAGAATGCAACTAGACTTATACTCGTATATTCTGTCATTTCGTCGTCATCCTATGCAAGGCCATGATATGTTGTCAGGTATTCGTCAAAATCAGAAAAAGCAACACGCGAATTCGATCTCTGCCACGACACTTCCAAACTTCAAAAGATTCCGAGCTCTCCGCTTTGGCTGTCCATCTTCCTCTCTACCAGTCCTTGGCAATATCGAAGCTCCATTCGAACTGCAGGTGAGTCTTTTTGTCGTCGTCGACGAAGCTGGAAATGGCGTTATAATGCCCACGTGCAAGCATTCCAGAAGGTGCCTCTTCCTCTTGAACTTTCTCGAGAGTCAGTTGAGAATTTTTCGGAACAGATTCGGAAGTTCATACGTACATTTCTTTGTATAGGTCGGTTGATTGTCTATGTTGGGAGCATAACTACCCTATTTTTTTTGACATGATGTTAGATTATGAGATGAAATAGAGCATGAATCTGAGCAATCCCGTACAATCATTTCTGAGTCCTTGGAGACACGGATGCCCTTGCGCTTGACAATCTGGACGTAGTGCAGCCCGCTAAGGATCTCGTGCTGAACCTTGAACTGGGCGCTCATTGTGAATCGGGAGCCTTCCTTGATCTTGAAGGGCTTGTCTTTGAGAGATGCCTCGGTCCCCGGCTGGGAGAGATCAATGGTGACGGGGTCGCGGCCGGGTGAGTCCATCGTCAGGGACTGGATGATACAGACGCGGGGGTCGGAGCGGTCGGACAGGTCCTTGCCACCGCCGAGACCGAGTGACTTCTTGTAGCGCTGAAGGGAGTCATCTTCAGCATCTGGGGTCTCGAGATGTCAGTACTTCTATGGCACAAAATATATGCAGGAGGGGGCAAAAGGAGGAGACGATGTGTTTGTGCGAGGTCGCCCCTGAGGCTACACAGCTGGGAGGCCCGATTACGAGTGCACGAAATGAAGTGGCAGTTCATTCTTCGGGCGAGTATCGAGGCAAGATTGCATATACTTCCTCTAGAAAAGCCCAGGTATACATAGGAAAATGACTTACCCATCTTTTCGTACTCGGCGAGAGACTGCTTTGGCTGCGAGAGCTTGTAGCCCTGCGTCTCCTCGGGCATTGTGTCGTCCTCGTGGGAAGTCATGGTTCCTTGCGGACAGACTTATGTCTTCAAGTGTGCTCGAGGCTTTGTACAGTATGTAATGAAATATATAAGATAAGCTCGAGACGTTGAAGGCGAAGAGATGATAAAAGCTCAGAATGGCGGTCTTTGGAGACGGTGACAATGGAGGGGCTGTTTTACTGCATGAGGCTTGGTGGGGGAGTCGTGGGGAGCCTGGAGCTTGATTGGACGGACGGCCAGAGATGCCGCAGTGGCCATCAGTACAGTCTGCAAAGCTATATCGCAGATGTTGACGCGACGTAGCGATTACAGTCTATTTTAAAGACTATGCAGTGGCCTCAAAGGGTTGAAGGGTATCTATGCTAGCGACGACCTACATTCGGGATTTCGCAGCAGTCGTGGTCGCATAGCAGAGAACTTTACATGTACTATAGAGCGGCCTGTCAGTCCAAGCGCAAGTGGGAGTGTGTGTAGAGGTGTAGAGGCGACAGTTGACAGCAGCAGGAGCAAAGACACAATTATACATATGTGGCGAACCCGTCCCAGCCCTCACTTCCTCTTATCAGGTATCAGGGTGCTGACTTATTAGCTCAAGCATGTCCATTCTTTGTAATGGGTCGAAAAGATCGACTTCAATTTCCCCAGCCGCTGAAAGACGAGAAAAGAACCCAGCGGCTAAGACGCAGAAATTGACGCCACAGGATGCACAGGTCCTAAAAAAAAAAAGGGCACATAGATGAGGGTAGATATAATTAGCCATCAACAAAGCTGAGCGCATTGGGCATGGCTTCTTCATCGCGAAACAATCTTGGCAGGGCAAGAAATAGGAGGACAAAGACCCCTATAACAGCCTCCTACAACAGCATCGATTTTAGCGTTTCGGAACGGGCCCAGCGGCAAGTATCGAAGGGCCGGTAACAGTTGCCAGGTGGCGGCGAATAAGACGCCCCAAAGTTTATCCTGCTCGGACAGGCCCAGCGTCGTGGCCACGCCGATTGATGCGTTGTTTTTCCTTTTGATTTGCTTTATTAGACCCAAAAGAGGGGCCAGAAGAGGGGGAGTGGGTGGGAAGCCGCTGGGTGCTGTAGCTACGGCTACGGGTGATTAGCAAGGTACAGGAGGGTTCGCCGCTTCGGAGAGCTTTCGCGAGGTTCTCCGCTCGGTACCTGTAAGCTGTCATTCTGCTCGCGAACCCGTACCCATGAGACGGGGGATATTGATCGGGACATACGCGATGAATTCGGATATGGTGATACGTCTCGCAAATTCGTAACAGAAGTCTTAGCGACCCGAGGCATGCAGCAAGCCGCGAATCTCCGTCGGATCATTCTGTAGTAGCACTGTATATACACCTAGAGCTTACAGGCGTAGCTCACCCACTGCAGAGAATTAAAATTTCAAGCCAGTCTCTTCCCTTCGCAGCCCGAGCTAGGCTACTTTCAGCAAGGGCCGAGGAAAGACTTCTCCAGCTTTTGGTACCTTTGTACCACTCATCTGAGGTCCGCACTAGCAGTCTACCCACTGGTACCCGGCTCCATCACCATTCGGCGCGGTCACACCGCGCACAACAGCACCGCAAACAAGTACCGCAAGGAAGCGCCCCGTAACGAGTACCTGATCCTCTGGTAGCTTGTTGATAAAAAGGTACCTCCAACCCGCCCACCTACCCTCATCCACCCATCTCGACCATCGCTCCCCCCCGAAACTGCCATCGCGAATCTTTTCCTGCTTCCCCATCTGCCTGTCGACGCTGTTGTCGCATCCAGAATATCGCGGTTGGGCTTTTTTGCTTCATCTTGCCGTCACCCCCTCTTCTTCTTTCGCGCTCACCGGGGATTGCTATCATTACTTCTTTCTCTCTTCTCCACTCTTCATCTTTATAATCTCGCAGTCCTTTTAGCTGCTCATAACGCGCGCGGTAGAGCGCGTCGAGCCTAGTTGGCCCTTTTCCCTTCTCCGCCTTCGTCGGCCGGTCTATTTTGTACGCCTCCATCACCGTTTCACGTTGCCGTGGCTTTGTGAACAAAAAGCCCCCCTCGCGGTACAGCTCACTCAGTGACGCCACGAAAACGCGCGCTGCCGCGCCCAACCCCCAGATACCGCGACTAACGCATAACTCGATTTTTCTCCTGCAGTTTCGCGACCCTGCTTACCGTCTTGCCTTTTCAACGACTCGAGATATTTTCGTCGGTAGAGACTCGACGCGAAGCAGTAGCATCATGGATTCCACTAGGGCACTCCCTGTTAAGCGCAATCAGCTGCTGCTTGAAAACATTCCCGACTGTCAGTGGCCACACCCATGCTTGACGAAAAATTTGTCACGGAACCGTGTCCTCGCAGATCTCTAACACTTTGACAGACAATGACTTGGTTTCCCGTCGCCGTCTCGGGCAGACCACACTCAAGCTTGCGGGTAATAACGACGAGGCGGCTGCCACGACGGTTCTCGACTACGCTCACCTTCGCGCTCCTATGCCCAAGGGAATTGTCTCTGGTGTCTTCAAGTCTAGCCCCAACAGCTATTTCCTGATGCGCCGCAGTCTCGATGGCTACGTCTCCGCCACTGGCATGTTCAAAGCTGCTTTTCCTTATGCCGAGGCTACAGACGAGGAGGCTGAGCGCAGATACATCAAGTCTTTGCCAACCACAAGCCCCGACGAGACGGCTGGCAACATTTGGATCCCTCCTGAGCAAGCTTTGGCTCTTGCCGAGGAGTACCAAATGACGATCTGGATACGTGCGCTGGTTGATCCAACCAAGATAAGCAGTTCGCGTGACGACGGCACGTCGCCACCGCACAAGTACACGGCCCCGCCACCTTTCGATCTGGCAAAGGCATCGCAGTCACTTTTGACGCCAGCTGCCTCCATTACAGATGTCAGCTCCAGCTCGCGACGGTCTCGCCGTTCCGCGAGCCCCACAAAGGCCAGCGGCAGAAACGCCCCGGCATCTCCCCGAAAGCGAACCGCCAAGGGGGCGGCCAGCAAGAAGGCGGCCAACTCTCGAAAGCAGTCCCAAGAAGCAAAGGTTGCTTCGGTGGTCGAAACAGAGACTGTAATTATTACCAATGGCGAGTCCGAGTCAACCGTTCCCAAGGCCACCGAGTTTGAGCCCACCATCGTGCTTCAGCCCGTTGCTGCCGAGGACGTCACAGCCAAGATCCACATTCTCGAGGAGCCTGTGAAGACAGCCGACGGTGGCGAGCAGAAGCAGATGGTCACAGAGGTCACGGTTCCATTGCTTGCCGCGAGTCATCCCCCAACCGCCGAGGAGATAGCTGCCATGATGGCGACGGCTAAGGAGCAGGTTGAGGCGGTCAAAGAGGCCGAAAAGGCTGCGGCTCCAAAGGCGGGCGTGAAAGCTGAGACAAAGAAAGGAAAGCGAAAGGCAAGTGATATAACGACCCCTTCTGAAGATTCGAGCACCGATCGGAAAGAATCAGGCGAGTCGAAAGAACTACAACCTCGCGCAAAGAAGGCCAAGACGGACGCCGAGGTACGCAAGGACAGAGTCAAGAACCGGGCCCTTATTGGCATTGGTGCGACTGTCGCTGTTGGGTAAGTTGCGGCAAAATTCAGTTGCATAAAAATCATTGTCATACTAATTCAGTGCAGTGCCATCGTTCCTTGGCTCGTCAATTTTTTGTGAAGCGGAAGAATGCGAAGACTCCAACGAAAAAAAAAAAAAACGTGGAGTAAGGGACGACAATAGAAGATGGCAGATGGTATCTACTCTAGGTCAAAAAAAGGCAGATGGAGTTTTTGAAGAGTCTGGACTATACAAGGCGATGGATATGACGACTTCAGAACGCAGCCGTTATTATTTTCTTATTCTCTTCTCCACTAGGCTGTGTTTTCTGGTTATGGTTGCTGTTTATTTTGGCCTTTGGCTCTATTCTTTTTATTTTTTTTGGGTTTCTGGTTTATTCTTTTGGTTTATAGTCTATCCCCCCCTTCCTTTGTGTGTATTATGATGCAGGTGTGGTTTTATCGAGGATATTTCCAGAGCGAGACGAAGCAGAATACCCCCCTTGACCTTAGGTCTTTTTCTTTCTGACTATTGACGCAGGATGTTACCATATTAATAGGCTTTTTATATCATGGGTGTGAGGCTAAATCGGTGAAGGCTGTGAACTAAACGCTTCGTTCCCAACTGCGTACTCATCACCATTCCATTCAGCAAGCCCACAATGGTTCATCGCCAAGTATCGATGTTGTTTAGGACATCATTCACACCTGTCAACGATAGGATTTGACCTCACGAGACGGTCTAGGAGAAAGAGTGAAATGCATTTATGGTCCCTGGCAACTGTCAAAAGTCACTGTTTTATTGAGTTGTTCTAGCTGTGATATCAGAGTTTTGGTTCTTAACATATAGGGTAGGCCACCGGGCCACTTCAGTTTGTCTCTTGCTCAGAGCTTACTGTGCGACAGATCGATTCAAGGGCCCCCCATAGCTCGGCTCGCCCTTCTGTACCCCACACGCTGCTCACAATGAATGGCTGGCGGCGGCAATGGTCGGCTTTATCGGAGCGTGGGACGACGGCTGAGCTGCTCAGGCACACCCCATCTTTTGACGACAATCATGGCCCGATTCCTTCTTTGTCGCCTACCAGTTTTTGTTCTGAATAAATCCGCGACTGCCCCGTCTATAACCCGTCACACATTAGGTATCTGATCCGTCATACTCACACAGCCGGCTATCACGATGCGGTCATCCGCGGCGCGGATGCTGCGAGGCGTCGGGGCCGCCCCTCGGAGAGGCTTCGCGACAACGCCTCGGCGGTTGGACAATTATGCCTTTGTCGGCCTTGGGCAGATGGTGAGCTATGCAGCATGCGACATCTCGGGACCAGCTTCTACTTCTCGTGCTATCCGGATCGCCCACTAACTCGTGTTGCGTTTGCCAGGGCTATCAAATGGCCAAGAATCTCCAGTCCAAGCTGCAACCGAGCGACAAGATCTCGCTCTACGACATCAACGCCGACGCCATGAAGAGTCTTGCCGTAGAGATGAAGGCCAAGCCTTCCGGCGCCGCAGTCGAGCTCGCTGCCGACGCACACGACGCCGCCAAAGAAGCTGTAACAACCCAAAGCGCTCTTCCCACCTCCTACCTAGCAAACTGCCGCTGACAAAACACGCCCAGGACACCGTCATCACCGTCCTCCCCGAGCCGCAGCACGTCGAGGGCGTGTACAAGTCCATCCTCGCGGCTCCGCTCCCCGCGCGCGACCGCGTCTTCATCGACTGCTCCACGATCGACCCGTCCACGTCGCGCGCCGTCGCGGCCCGCGTCACCTCCGCCACCGGGTCGACCTCGCACTTCGTCGACGCGCCCATGTCCGGGGGCGTGGTGGGCGCGGCGGCGGGCACGCTGACGTTCATGCTGGGGGCGCCGGCGGCGCTGCTGCCGCGGCTGGAGCCGGCGCTGCTCGCCATGGGCCGCAAGGTGCTGCACTGCGGGGAGCAGGGCGCGGGCCTGTCGGCCAAGCTGGCCAACAACTACCTGCTGGCGGTGAGCAACATCGCGACGGCGGAGGCGATGAACCTGGGCGTGCGGTGGGGGCTGGACGCCAAGACGCTGGCGGGCGTGCTCAACGTGAGCACGGGCCGCTGCTGGCCGAGCGAGGTGAACAACCCGGTGCCGGGCGTGGTGGAGGCGGCGCCCGCGGGGAGGGACTACGGCGGCGGCTTCGGCATCGCGCTGATGAAGAAGGACTTGAGGCTGGCGATGGTGGCGGCGGGCGAGGCGGGCGCGGAGATGAGGCTCGCGGACGGGGCGTTCAAGGTGTACGAGGAGGCGGCGGAGAGGGAGGACTGCAAGGGGAGGGACTTTTCGGTTGTTTATCGATATTTGGGCGGCAAAGAGTAAAAGCGTGTCTGGATTTTTTGATCAAGGAAATAGATAAAGAAGATTTCACTATTTGGCCGAAAATAGTCGCCTGAGGAAACCAAATTGTCTATGAAGCTGATACTCTTGCGACATGCGATGTCCAAGTGTCTCTATGCCTTTCCCTTCTTTCCTTTGCTCTTGCTAAATATCTTGCTTCCTTTTCTCGCAAGCTCCTTGGCTTGGATCC
Organism: Niveomyces coronatus; assembly: GCA_018831755.1. Lineage (NCBI taxonomy): Eukaryota > Fungi > Ascomycota > Sordariomycetes > Hypocreales > Cordycipitaceae > Niveomyces > Niveomyces coronatus. The sequence continues at coordinate 41,336 of JAFEME010000076.1, read as the reverse complement.
GCAAACTCCCGATTTGTTTTCTTGTCGAAACACCTTTACCTTGGGTCTTGTCCTAGGAGACGCCAAGAGCAGCTTCAAAAATGGGTGACAAGTCATGCGAGGCACAAATGGTTGAGTCGGCGCGTTTTGCCTCTAGAAGTTTCAAGCTTGATTCCACGTTGCCTCGAAAGGTTGGAAGCTGAAGAATCTTGTCTCGAGTTGCGACATCAAAGTAGGGCTCGCCGATATAAAACTGATGGCCATTACTCTCTAGGCGACTGCGACTGGTCTTATTGCTGCCGTAGTTTCTTAAGTCGTAGACAAAGTCTTGACAATGCTTGTAGAAGGAGGTGTCACGGGCGGACAGATCAGAGAGTATGTCTTCTCTCTTTGCTTCGGCCAGAGTAAAGGCCTGCCAAATCTTGGTGAAACCGTCTTTCCATGGACCACGCAGTAAATGACGCTGCCAGACGCTGGCTGTCAAGAGGACGCTCTGAGTAGAACCGCCTGGCGAGATAGAATGGACAGTGATGCGGGTTGGATGCTTCAAGTCGGTAAGTTGAGATTCGATCCAGCCTATGGACAGTTAGTGTCTCTTGAGATCAGTCTGAACTGAATGACGAGTGATGCACGGCTTGTAAGTTTCATACCGAGAAGATAGTCAGCAGTGAATGTCAGCACCTGTCCATCGACCACGATAGACACTTGCGCCTTAGTGTCCTCTATTTTCTCCATCGTGGCTATATCAAAGCTACCCGAAGCGTGTCGAATGCGAGGCTGAACGAAGAACTCTGGGGCAATGATGCCTCTGCTTTTCGAAAGACTTTTCCGCGATGCGAGAGAGCTGGCATGGGACGGGGTGCACGACGTGTTGGGAGATGGGTCCTGAGCTCTTCGGACAATGACCGTCACGACTCGATCCTTGGAGCAATAAAGATTGTACGTGGCGATGATGCTTTCGTCGCTGAGCATTTGCACCGCTGCCGCCATGCTGTCCGAATGGAGATAGAAAGCATGATCTTGGATCTTTCCCTTGCCTCCGCTCAGAGCAAGGCATGTCTCCAGGGTCATGCTCATCTTTTGAATCTCATTCAGCGTCTTGTGGCTCTGGGTGAAAGCTGGGCTTGTCATTGTCTCGTTAAGGAAGAACCAGATCTGCTCGGCAGCTGCTTGCCCTTTTTCTTTCTTAGAAGCCATGAAAAAGGTATTTTTGGGTCGTGGCTGTCGTGGATTTATGTTTTGCGTCCTCACGATGAGAAGGTAGGCAAGGAAGAAAAGAAGCAGAGATTGTTGTGAGAAGGAGCAGCGTGACTTGAATACTGTCGGTCTGCTCGACTGGCGCGTAAAATAAATTTCAAAATTGAAAAAACAATAATAATAAAGAGGGGGCGCAAACGCCGTTCGGGCGCTGGTCGTGATTTTTTTTTTAGCTTGGCGCCCTCGAAAGTCGAATTTCATTTCTGACTCACGCCCGTACTCTTCCTATGCGGTATATATTCTCTGGGCGCCTCATAGCCTCTGGTGGCATTTCTTTTCTTTTCGTCTCTTGAATCCTTTGGATGCGTTGTATCCCCCTCTCTCCGCGAGTTTTTATCGGCCTTCAATCTGTTCCTCTACCTCTCCGATAAAACAATGACGAAGAAGAAATCGAAGAAGCAAGCTCCGGCTGCTCCCGCGAGCCCTGACCGGAAAGCTTTAGTTCCGACAACGACCTCTGCAATCGCGAAAGATCCGGTTTTGGGCTACAAAGCTCGAGTGTTGATCCATGATCTGCTCAACGTCACCAAAGATGCCGCATCCGCGAATCGACTAAACTCAACGACGAATGAGCACTATATCAGCTTGCCCTACTTCTCCCTCGACGAGGCGGATAGAATGAAAAGCGCCATCATCGACGTCGAGCCACTTCTCGACCATGTGCCTGGCGCCGACGAGGACGGCGATCTGGCTGACGAGACGAAGAGCAGCGATAGCCAGTTATGCTCCAAGTCTGTCGAGGAGGCCTTGAGTATTCTTCTCGCACGCTTTCTCGAGAAGCGTCGCGCAAGCGGAGACGCTCGCCCCTGCGGACCTCACCATCTGGCGCCCCTGTATGCTGCGCTCTTTGGCATCACGATGGAGGAGATGCGTGAGGCCAAGTTCCTTGGCCGCCTCAGACGAAGCGGCTTGAACTAGCTCTCGTGCACCGCAAATGTGTGGCAACGCCCCCGTGTCGAGACCCGAGCCCAACAAGCGGCGAAAAGTTTGATCGAATGACTGTTACTACTCAACGCCCGTTAGTTCCCTGTATTTAGGGCATAGGGCGCCTATAGCTTGCTATAGGCGACTATGAGGGGTTCGCGGGTTGGTCTTGCCCATCAACCTAGCCAGGGCTTTGTTTTCGCCCACAGCGTCCACAGGTCGGTGTTCTTGATCTGGCCAGAATTCTCTCGCGACGGCAGCAGCGGCGGCTATCATAGCCAGATATTGTTCGAGCAGCTGCGACTCAAGAGGGGGAGAACTCTGCCAAAAACCCCCCTTTTTATGGCTATCAGGTCAGTCCCTAGCCATTGAGGCCCAGATCATGAGTTCTGTCCGTACTGGCAGTGCCACGGTGACTCGTCTGCATAATTTTAACGACCTTACCGACTTCAGTAAAGATTTACAGGTCGCTGTTGCATAACTTAGAGACAGCCTCATCGACAATGTACCGCGCTTGCAGGGGACTTACAGGGGCCTCGATAGCAGCCTGGATACTGGTACTAAGCAGCCAAGGTAGTACTGTATAATGCTACTAGTTTTACGTGACTGGTTAGTGACAGTGGTCTGCTGTAAAAACTAGGACGTAGATCATGAGTTCTATACTAGCAGTGCTATAGTGACTTATTTATATAATTTATCGACCTTACTATCTTTAGTAGAGATTTATAGGTCGCTTTTACATATTTTAAAGACAACCTAGTTTGCGATATACCGCGCTAATAGAAGCCCTATAAAGGTATCGGTAGTAGTGTTCTTACGTGACTTAACAGCGGCAGCGGTCCGCTAAAAAAAAAAAACGCGGTACTCGGCGATACTTTAGGCGAGACTTCTATATCTGCTCTATATCAAAACGTACCGACTGCCACCGTCGCACTGCCAGTACAGAAACTCATGATCTGGGCCTAAAATCGCTATCGCTGCCTATAAAATTCCCTCTGCGGTAACAGCTGCTTAACAGCTGCAGAAACAGAAAATCTTTTATAGGGGAGAGTTGGCGGCGAAAAGGGTGGCAATAGGCTTGAGTATTAACTTTTAGTTCTGGAAAGAAGTATCATGTACTCCATGCCTGGCCCGTCTGATACAACGTTACCCTTGAACACTTGATTTCTTTATTCCGCCGACGGCCCTCTTTGCGAGCGCCGTTCGCGCGCGAATCCTACCCAGCCAAGCGGAGGACCAAAAAAGCCGGCCGTCATTCGTGTTGAAATCATATATAACATCTTTTCTATTAAAGAGCATACTATACTATCTTTAAGAAAAAGTCTTATAGTTATATTTACTTGTAAAAGTAAATGTATTTTTTTTAAGTTATAGTATAATTCTATTGTATGCTATTATTTCTTATATATCCTACCATCTCTTATATCTTTCTCATCATCATGTTGATAGTAGAGGCCGATGGCCGACTTTCTCTGTCCGCCCCTTGCAAGCCTCGCTCCGCTGTTGCCTCGGGCGTGTTTTTTCCCACCTCGATCGCCGCCGAACCCTCCGCGACGCCCCGAGGCCTAACCCCAAAGGGAACGAAGTCCTCGCGTTGTCTTCTTGATCGGCGCTCGCTCGATCCATGGCGGCGTCGGCGAGGCTAAAGAATTATATCCGGGAGCACGGCCATGCGTAAAACGCGTCCCCGCTGATCTGGTCCAATAAGCACGGTTCCTCCATTCCGGAGAACAGACCTCTCATCTCGACTCCGGCCAGCCCGCGGCTTTCGACCGCACTTGCCCAGTAACTCGAGCGATCGATCACCTCTGGCCGTTTTCACGTCACCCGGTGAAACGTGCCACGCCTCCTGCGCCGTGAGGCTGGAGCCATGAGGGGGCGGCCTTACTTGTACGCCCCCCTTGTTCTCACTTGACCGGGCTGGCTGGAGGACTTGGCGTCAGAACATGCTTACTGAGATGACGGAGAATGTCTGAGCCTCATCTAACACCGCCGACGCAGGAAAATGGCAAGTCTTGGCGAGCTCTAGGACGAGAGACTAAACGGGACCGGCTTCCGTATTTCCAAGTTTGAACTCAACCGAATCTCATTGTACTATTGACTCGTACGATCTATTCTAGCTAATTATCGCATGGTCGCGTTGTTCTGAACAACCCCCCCGATGCAAGACATCGTTTACCAGCCCACACTCATGCGTCTAACCATTGCATAACTTGGCATCCTCAAGGACATCCCTTGGGCTTGGGCTCAATCGAGCGGCCGCTGACGGCGCAGATAACGTAGTCCTTCTAGAGTTTGTGTCAGCCACATCGACTTTCGGAATTACAGCGCAATATCGGAGCCGTCTCACATTGCCACACAGCATCTCGCAGCCTTTGCTGCAGGTCTTCTTAGTGTCGCCAAGATCGGTGCACTCGCCGTAGGGTCCCCCGCTCGGGCAAGCAGCGACGCATTTGGGCGTGCAGTCGATGCAGCCCTCCTTTGTCCCGCAGCAGGCGACCAGAGAACCGTTTCCAGGATTGCGAATCTCGACACACTCCTTGGGGCACTTTCCGAGGCCGGGAATCTTGATGGGAGGCCCTCGCTGAGCGAAAGCGACAAAGGGTAGAGCGAGTACGACGAGGGCGGAGAAGTGCATGATGGCTGTTGTGGTTGAGATTCGGGTTGAGCGTCTCTGTGTATGAATTGAGAATAAAGAAAGCCATAGAGCAGGAAGGGAAGAGGGTTTATATACGCTATTCACGGCTGTGGAGATACAATCGACGATGAACCAGCTCACAGCTCTGAGCCGGCTGTCCGCTATGATACGTCATCCAGAGATGACCACGGAGTTATAATTCCTCACAAGGCCGCAATGCGAGGACAAGATACGTCATTATCGAATAGAAACACAACCCGACATCTTCCTCCACGGCATTGCTGACACATGAGTCGGGCCACGACGAGATCGCGATCGCTCTGGCCCATATAACGCTGACGGCCTCATTGTCCTCGATCTGGTTGAACGTTACTACTGATCATTTTCCTTTCATTCAGTATTAGTACTATTATGATGGAATTTGATCTATCACGAACAAAGACCAAAGGGCACCCGGTCGCGAAACGGCTAGGATAGCTAGATGTGGTTTTGAGGCCTGATCAATAGCTACATGAGGCAAGAGGAAGCCTCAGGCCGTGGATAACGCTGGGTGTTGGGTGACCACAGTCGAGGGTAGATCTCCTTGACTAAGGAGATGTGGCTTGCGAGTGTGGTTAAGCCAATCTAATTGGAGCTAAGACGGCGGTATATATGTGACGAGGAATATATACAGTACTAGAATAACAGCCAGCATTAATGGGGCACTGGTGTTGCCGCTTCTGCTGCGCGACAATATATATATTTGCGTGTCCCAACCTAGGGTCTCCGAGTACCGTGGTTGGCCTTCCCAGATAGTCATGGCTTGAGGCCCTCTTCTTCCTGTGGAGGTGGAGGAGGCCCAAGCACGAAGAAACAAACCACTTCTTTTGCTTGAAATGGTCGTAGTGCCTGACAGAATCTCCGTTACTAGTCCTAGCCGGCGCCTTTCGGTTCCATAGTGTAGGACGGCTCGACGGGGGCTTAACTCATTGCGTGGTCGCATCCAGAGCTATATTTAGACGTTGGCATGTAAAAGGGGTAGGCGATGAACACAGTGCGGGGATTCAAACTAGAAAAATCGGCTTACGCGGTCTGAAGTACTGTGTAAACATTGGGCAAGGCTCAGATGGAAACGCCAACCAGCTGTGATTTGCGTCGAGGCTGAGCATGCCTGCTCTTTCGCAAGGGGATGGTGCTTTTTGACTTTGCCGTGTGAATTTGATGCTAAAAATGTGTTTGACGTCTTGACATGATCGCCTTCATCCTTGTTAAATTGTTCCAACAAGTGATCGCTACTCCCAAAACATGCGTGATGAATTCTCGTTTACGCGCTTACATGACGTTTTCGACAATCGCAGTTTGCTTTTCTCTGGGGGTGTTTTCCACTATTTTCCCCTGAATGTAATTGGGAGATGCGCTTCTGTGCGATATATCAATGGCCAACTGCCATGGCTCGTTTGTCTTCTGAATCCCAATTCATCACCACTCTCATTCATCTTTCTATTAGTCGGTGTCACTCGCTATGCATCGAAAAAGTTTTGTCAATCTTCTTAGCATCTGGTGGTTCACGTTGGACGTTGCCGGTGCATCTTCCATATCTTCGTCGCCCTGCGCCGAAATATCGCGACTGGTGGCGAGTCCTGTATCGGCGCCGCCAACTGGAGGACCCGGATCGCCACATCCCACGGTCCCCGCGAAGCTGGCCTTTGACTGTCTAAACACCTTTCCGCTGAACAAGACTTATGCCTTGCAGTTTCTCGATCTCGCGGAGCCCTACCTTCATTGGCAGACGAATCTTGAATATGTAAAAGCTCCGCCTGCAGAGGTTCGTATCGTATTGTCCCCATTCCCTCGCTTCTGTCCGTTCTCACAAGCCCCTCCTAGTACGCGGAGAAAGTGCAGAAACCATACGACTTCTGGGCTCGTTGGGGCGAGCTTCGCACCAAGGTCGCTTCGGGCCACTTCGACAATCACTACGCATTCGACTATGCAGTTTACAAGACCGTTCAGAATGTCCGCGACTATCACTTCAAGCTCGTTTCCGCCACCGTGGCTGAGATTTTCCACTTTGGCAGGCATTTGCCCCTCGTATCCGTATCAATTGATGGATACTCTCTTCCAGAGATATACGCATTTGACGACATTATCCGCTGGCAGACGAACAAGAACGACACCAGGAATATCTCGCCAGTTGCTCGGATCGATGATCAAGATGTGACAGAGTTTCTGCTGGATTGGTCCAGATCTGGTTCCGGCAGCCAAGACCCCGACACCATCTGGAACGCACTATTTTACAGCCCTGCTCAATTTGCCTTATCTGATGGAGACGTCATGGCAACCCATCCCGCATACGGGACTTATATCGGTGGCGATAACGCGCGCTGGGAATACCCAGGCCCCCAAACTTCTGTAGTATTCAAGAACGGCACAAAAGTCACCTCGGAAAACTTTGCTATCGTTCGCCGGCCTGAAATGTTTAGCAAAATCACGAACGGGGCCGACTTCTACAAGGCGTGCTGCCAACCGTATCCTGGCTTGTTCCTGAACATTTGGGAGGTATCCAATCCTGAGGGCAAGCAATCATCTCGTCTTGCACAGAGATATTCAGAGAAGCTTGAGAGACGGGAGTAAGTCATGATGTCCCACTGAAGCACCGAAAAAAGACCTGACCTAGCTACAGACAACATGCTCGCCGTGCTGGGGAGGCCCTCTCGGGCTACCCCAGCCCGATCGTGGAAACAGAGGACAAAACTCTGTCAGGCTACTTCTCAAACGACTCCGCGATAGCGGATATGGCAGTGTTGGCCGTGAGGTCATTTCAGCCCTTTCAAAATGACATGTTCAAGAGGAATATTTCTGAATTCCTTCGGCAGGCAAAGCAAGCCAGGAAGAAGAAACTCATCATTGATCTTTCTGCAAACACCGGAGGTACTGTCACACTCGGATACAGCCTATTCAAGGCGCTATTCCCGAGCATAGAAGCTCAAACCCCACAGAGATATAGGGCACACGAGGGGCTGGAGCTTCTTGGTGAGGCATTTCAACCACTTATGAATGCAGGGTATCTGGGCGCGAACAACGAATCCGCCGACATTTTGATCAATAGCGTCTTGAGCAAGAAGTACGAGACAAATTCCGAAACACTGCGGGACTTTTCTTCGTGGGAGGAATTCTATGGCCCTCATGAGGGTACCGGCCCCGGAGGCGATTCGTACACTTCGCACTCGCAGTTCAACTGCACTTTTCAGGATCCCAGCTGGGACGCATTTCCCGGAGAACAGCCTTTCCAGGCAGCCGATATAGCTGTAGTCACCGACGGCACGTGCGGCTCTACTTGTTCCATCTTTGCCTACATGATGCGATACCAAGCCAACGTGACGTTTATCACGCTCGGAGGCCGGCCCAACAGGGACATCACCCAGGCTGTCGGCGGCGTCAAGGGAACAAACTATCTGGACATGTACGGCATTTTCCAGCTCGGGAAAGCGGTCGTTGCCCTGTCGAACCACTCGTCGGCTCTGATTGACAAATGGAGGCCGACTGTACTGGCCAACTACACGGCTCTCCCTGGTACGGTTGCATCGCAGGCACGTTTCAACTCGAAGGATGGCCTCATGCTCCACGACAAGAGCGGAGTTCCTCTGCAATTCGTGTATGAGCCCGCAGACTGCCGCATCTTCTACACGCCGGAAATGATTCTAGATCAATCGCTCGTGTGGGAGAAAGTTGCCCTTGGCGTGTGGAAAGGAGAAAGCTCTTGCGTCTCCACCGGCAAGTCGGGTGTGCACGTGGCTGTCGGGAGTCTCTCGGTGTGACCTTTGAAGCAAGATACTACCGGGCTGTAGACGAGGCCGTCCTTGTGGTGTCAGCGCTTCAGGGTTTACCCGCATGACTTGGGCACTCGTCTACTGCATAAAACTATTTGTTCCTTCTGCTGTATTCTTCTACCATTCTCAATCGAAAGACAGTCTCATCTAGATTATTGCACTTTGACGAGGTTATACTAGAGCCTGTAAACTAGTAGCCGGGCCTTCCTGGTAAGTGTATTTAAGATACAAAGTAACTCGTTTGTGACTTGGAGGGGACACGTCCCTACCCCACGGGTATAATGATCCATATGTACCCCGTGATCAAATGAATGACATGAGGTTTAGAAGACGTGGATGGTAAGATAATTGCTTGGAAAAAAAAATTGTTGGCCATAATTCCTACTGAATGAAAGGAATGGAAGTCCCCTATAGTAGTTTTTTTTTCCTGCCAACCTCATCGCGGTGTTCTTTATTATGGGAGTAAGACAGTGCAGGGGTAAGCCGTTCTCGGATCCGCTTGACCGCCTCATTTGTGAGGCCGCTTACTACATACTTGGTTGTGATCTGCTTCAACCACTGCTCAACTCTTCATGGTCATCGAGCAAGCCGCGCAAATTTTTGAAGATGAACTCTGAGACTCGAGGAGGAGTTGACCGCCGGCTGGCATGGAGGAGCAGCGTATAGCGCTCTGTACCCAATCCACACAACAAGGCTCCTCCAAGTGTCGCCGCACAGACACTACCAAGCGTAATACGAGCGGTATGTTGGGAAAATAGAAGAATAAGTTGGGCCGCAGTATTCTCATCTTCCCATCTTCTCTCCCTGTTACGGACTCTGCCAACAAAGAGTGTATAAAAAGTACTATGAGTTCGGTAAGCTCGGCCATTGGGAAAATAGCAGTCAGGCCATGAAAATTTCGTGCTCCGCTAAAATGAAAGCCGTCAAGAGTCATGCTGTAGTGCAAACTAGCGTGGCATATATCCATGCCAGAGTTGCACTTGTGCTTGATGATCAGACGCAGGTAGATAGAGGGCTCCGGCTAATTCAACCTGAGTCAGTCAAGGGCGAGAATAGTTTCTAAGAGACTGTAGAGTCGAAAGCTCTCTCTCGAATATCGCGCGATAGCGTAATTACCCTGGTTAGGATCCCGGGTAGTGCATCAACGTCATAGGAAGACGTTGGTCGGTTGTCTACTGCAGATGTTCGTTTTTCCTCACACATTCTGCTGGTTGGAAGAAAGTTGGAGGTGACATGTGGTTGGTGACAAGAAGACATCTTCTCCTATTTATTGTTATGTATGACTGTATTGTATTGGATGAGCTGAGCCTCAGTGGCTCTGTCCTGTGTGGGTTGAGCGTCGACTAGGACGTGCCGGTCAAAGTCGGCAGGGCCAAGATCCAAGTCGGCCAAGTAGCTGGCCAGCGTGCCTGATTCGAGGCATATACTGAAGCCCTACACGTCATTAAGTTGATTGTCACCACAAAAAAACAACAACAACAGACACTTGGATAACTCGGTTGTTCGCCACACGGTAGCCACAGATTACAGGGCGCCCACGCACAGGGCCCCCGCACCGGCGTTGCGAGGCTGTCATTGGGTCTCGAAATGGAATGGACCAGGCTGATAGATCGCGAATGTTGGCCAACCAATCTCTCGAGACGACTGGCTGGCTGGTCCTGGCGTGTACTAGTTAGTACAGGTACTGTACATGGGCACACACTATACCACTGTGGCTCGGGCACAGTGTACACACTGTATGGCTGTCATTGGACGCTGAATTAATTTGACGTGGCCCCGGCTCACATATGGGGGAAATCTGCCGATCACTAATAAGGGGTACTTTTCCTCTCGAGTCAACTGTTTTTATCTCTTCTGACGTAGTGTAGGGTTTCATCTCTCATCCGTGTATCTATCTTCCCGCGTCGATACCTGAGGTCTGAAAGGGATGATTGATAAGTGCGGGGACAGCCGCCGAGACTCCATCCCTCCCCGCAAATCGCCCGGCCCTAGCGGCCGCTGGCACAGTCGATCACTACTTTCCCCACACTGTCTATTTTCTGTGCGCCCCTTTCGAAATTTCGTATATCCATCCATCCATCCATCCCATCTAGCCCGTCCGCTACTCCCTCTTCACCGCGTCTGCCTGTCCTAATCTCCTTGCTGACGTGAAGCGCGTTCCAGCGCTGTGGAGGAGAACATGCAGCATGACTCGTACTGCGCGTTGTGTACTTTTGTCATCAATTCTGGCTCAGACGATCCCGCAGACGAGATTGTGTCACTGACCCAGACCAGGTAACGATACCTTCCCTAGTTTTGCCGCCAGATCATATCGGCACGCTCACCCGGCATCGTCAATAGCAATGATGGCTCTGGCTCACCCCGCGGCTGCGTAAGCTGGGCAGTCCACACCCGCTGTCAATCCTACGCCGAACGCATCGCGCTTCAAGCTGGCGTCGTCATGCAATGCGATTTCGAATCGGTCCAGACATCCATGGCTGACTCCGTGTCTGCCCGTAATCGAATGGAGCTGGAGCTTGCCACTGGGCCGTTCCGGAGACTTCCCAGAGAAATATTGCGGATGGTAGCTCAATTGCTCGTGCCGCACTACCACGTCGCCACGACCCTTTCGCTCAAGATCGCTTTAAAACCGGCGAAAATAGAGGTGGACCTAGCTGCCGATATTTGGGCATACTTCACCAAGGTTCATGGCCGCTTTTACATATCTCACCTGTCAAACACCAAGGGCTCCGTAGGCAAAGATGGCTGTGTTGCCGTGCGTGTTCATAGCGTCGACTCAAACAGCCCTATCAATGTAATATATCTTGCTAGAGACCCGTGGGGAGTCAGGAAGATACTATTCAAACAAGGACATCACATGAGATTGGTTGACATTGAGGTCGATACCTGGTGGGAAACCATTGCAATCGAGCCTAGACACGGCCTTCTGTGGGGAGAGACCGACGTATGTCATGATTCGATCACATTTTTACAAGACTAATAAATTCATCTTTGCAGGGTCTTAAACTTCGGCATCTAGAGTATAGTCTGGCAAAAAAGGACAGCAGCATCATGTGGTGCAGACCACGGCTGCCAGTCCTGAAATTTCGTCTACATCGCATTCATAGCGCATCGAGCGTGCTCAGGTTGTCTCCGTTCACCATCAACCAACCAGGTGTGGTTGGCTATTACATCGGGCTTCGCGGCGACACTGTTGCGCTGCAATCTCACAAGTCGGGGTGCAAGGCACCGTTAGCCGCTGGCGCCGACTGGCTCTACCTGCCGGTGAACCCCGATGAGCGTGTTAGCGAGCTATGGCTCCGTTCACGCAAAATCCCGCCCATGAGGACCGCATTCATCGTGAGAATAACAACGTATTGGCGGCTGATCCTCGCTGATGAAACTGGTAGTTTGTGCTCAACAATGGTCGTGTTTTTGTAATGGGTGAGTACCCATGTCCGGGGCACGAGCTCGAGTATGACTATACTCCGTTGGTTGCAGCTTTGGAAAACCGGCCATCGACCATTCACATCGATATAACCAACGGAATAAGGGCAGTCGCGGTGCCACGGAACACGGACGGCGCATGTTCTCTTAAAACTTCGAGACCCCTTACTCCGTACCCATGGAGCTCTGCATCAGAACTTTTTTACTACTCGAGAGCGAGCGTTGTGAATATTTCTACAATAACGCTATGCCACTCGAGCAATACGATATCTGGGATTTTGATTGACTACCTTGACGGAAAACGAAGCAGCCTGGGCTGGATCTGTCCAAGCGGCCTGGGAATCCCGAAAAGAGTAGACGTCTGTGGTATGTGGATTCTGGTTCAGAAGTCGCGTGAAGGTTTCCCCAGGATTTCTTCCATTCTACTTGAGACCCCAAAGACAGATGGACAGAACTTTTTTCACGTGCGATGGCGCGGTGATCTGGAGTGGTGGTTTTCGAGTCGGCAGTGCCAGCTTCACCATGAAGAGAAAGAAACTTTGAGGACTAAGACCTGAACAACCTAAAAGTAGACAAGATATTCCCATAGCCACTCGAAACAACGTTCATAATCCTGAGAATCAAAGGTTCGATGAAGACATTAAGCGGATTTTCAATATCCGCTCTGTTTCCAAACCTCACCTCATAGCATTCATTGTATACAAATATGCAATAAATTCTGCGGATTGTCATTCTTCAAAATATAAATATACAACTCAACGTGCTTGGTCCTGAAAATCGGCCTCCACGGCGAAGGTTCTGCCGAACTTGTTGCTTTTGAACAGGAAAGCATTCAATGAATAGTCAATCTCCCAAGAAGACCGCGGGGAGGCGACTTTCAATCCCTGGTACTCGAAAGCGAGCATTTCCTCTCCATTCTGACGAGTAGCCTTCACATTGATCCAAATCAAGTCCTCGCTCTGCTCGGCAGCGACGACGGACGACGAACTACCTGGGAAAACATTGGATTCTCTCAGTGCCCCCTGCTGGCTTGACTCTGGTATATTTGCCTGCGCTTTTGGATGCAGCAGGTGTCTTTGGCTGGGTACCGTCGGCGCCTTTATCAGTTTCTCCGCTATCTTCATGCCTAGAACAAAGCTTCTGTAGTATGTCGAGGCCTGAGGGGAGTCCGCGTCGATGTAGGAGCTGCTTGAACCTGTCGCTTGACCGAAAAAGGGCATCATCTTGGCGTGATTGCCTGCCGACAAGTACCACGTACGGAACTTTGTGCCGGACGTCGTTAGAACGTACACGCCACAGAGTGATCGCTCCGATACAACGGCCTGCGCGTAGTCCTCGGCCTGTTCCTCTAGCTTTCTCACGCTCGCCTTCTCACGCTTGGCTTCGTGTATCATCATGCCTATGTGCGCGTCTGCGCGGGTGTCGTACCACTCGACATAGGTGTCCATCTTCTGGTACCCGCGGCGTAGGTCCTGGTGCACATACTGCTCCGGTGCAACGGTCCAATCTTCTTGGAAAGTGAAGTCTTGATTCAGTCTAGCATTCCAGAAGCGAATCGAATAGGTCTCGTGCCCAACTGCGTCTTTGTAGACTCTTCGCATATGCGACGAGTCTATAAGGCTACGGCTCGAATAGGACATACTTAATGTGAGGCGAGAAACAGAAGCGATTAGATAATAACTGACAGATACTACACAAAGAAGTGACTCGGAATTTAGAAATCCAGGAGATTTTTATAAATAAAAATAAAGCGGCCGTTCACCAACTATTTATGTACATTGGTATTAAACATGGTGGTCTGATATACCGTCGTGATGCATGGACACTTAGGCATGACACCCTATGATCCTTCCCATGTGTGAGTATCTCTACTCCCACTCTTTTCAGAACATCTATTCGTCAAACAAGAATTGTAGAGGGTCTGTACAAGAAGGATTCTTGCATCTAGGAGGTGTGTGGGGCTTGGGGTATTGTAGGCCCGCTTTTTGCGGAGCACATATGAACGAGCGGGCAACGGAAGCCCACTCTCACGCGGCGTCCAGCGAATTGCCAGTGATTTGGTAAACAGGCTTAATTGCTGGCGCAGCTCTTGATTTGATTGACGTAGTTTTTTCGACGGAGCTGCTCATAGGTCGGCTATTGATTGGCTGCTGAACAGCAGGTCAAGCGGGTCTGTACCGATTGTTAGACGCTATTGATTGGCTGCTGAGCAGCAGGCCAAGCGGGTCTGCACCGATTGTTAGACCCGCCTTCTCCAGATCCACTTCCCGCAGCCCCACAATATCTTCCCGGCCTTCCTCCTGTTGGCATCAATAAGATGCCGTCCTACACGCTCTATTCTCATTTTAATGCCCAACGACAGAATCTAGTATATGATCGGCTCATCTGTCGACCATGGTATGATGAAATGCAAAGCTATAAGCTCACATAGCGGGCTACTAATTCGATCCTCAGTCTGTAAAGGCCCCCGTCAAGGTTCAGATTCCAAAAGTCGAAGCATTGGACGAAACACTATTTTCGAGTCCTGAAGCCCACCTGATCATGCACGGCGAGATTGATCCTAAAGGACGTCTTTTGTTGTGGAAAGACTGTATAGGATCGTGCATCAGGCACGAATATGGAAAGACTTGGGTCAAAATCAGCGCCACGGGCCAGATACGCACCGACTTCCCGTGGGTTATATACCTGGCCGGCGGGCAGATCAAGATGATGAGATGAGATACTCGTGTGGTGGGATCAGCGAAGCGGAAAGCCGCTCATCGTATGCATCTTTTCACAATTTAGAAAGAAACGGGCATACGGAGTTTACGAAATGAAGTGCCAATATTCATTATCAAACTTCGTCTTTTGTAGACTTATATACGAGATGAGTTCCAGAGCTCATCACGGATTGCCCGTAGAGCTGAAGACCCGGCTTTGATTTCCAGTAAGCCTTGCGACTTGGCCGTCCCCGTTACCGTCATAGTTATGAGACGAGTGAGGCCGTCACCATTCTCGACCTCATCCTTGCGACGTGCGGCTGCTTTGAGGCAGTCAAGCACGGCGGCCCCGAGCCAATTACCAATACATGCCTCGCTGGTTCGCGAAATAGTAAATTGAGCATTCTCCCCTTCCAGCGTCAGCTCAACCCCGTGGACCCATTGTATCCGCCAGCCGGCTGCGCTATCCTTGATGGTAATACCGTATAGGTTTCCAACAAGCTCCGGCACGGAAGCTCGTCTGATCGTGAGCTGCAGTGCGGTTTCTGCAGGAGCAGTCGTGCCGTGAAACACGATCTTGGCGTACCCGTTTTCTTTGACAACCGCGTCGCACAGCGTCTGTTTGAATACACGCGGCAGCACGCGCGCCCGTGGCTCGAACTCTAGTCCCGCGGTGCACGGCCAGTATTGAGCATCGAATTCTGGCGCAGCCTCATCATACGCAATCTCATCGGTGAAGTTTAGTAGCTCGCATGCCTCGCTCTCATCGTTGACGGGCGCCATCGTCGCGCTACTGTGGTCTTCCGGTTCACTCGGCGCGGAATTTGCAACGTCACTGCGCCGTCTCTTTCTCGCGTAATCGCTGTTTCTGCTCGGCAAGAAATTCAATAACCGTGAGAGACCCGCTTGGTCGACATACTCTACTAGATAGTCAGGTTAATGGCGAACGAGAATGCGACGCAAGGGAGCCT
The DNA here is from genome assembly GCA_018831755.1 of Niveomyces coronatus. Lineage (NCBI taxonomy): Eukaryota > Fungi > Ascomycota > Sordariomycetes > Hypocreales > Cordycipitaceae > Niveomyces > Niveomyces coronatus. Next base: position 25,636 of record JAFEME010000076.1, on the reverse strand, counting down.
GCTGCCCTGTACGTACGCCTTCGTTGTAGTCCACGCCCTGCCTGACAGAACATGTTCCGAACATTATTGATGAAGCTCGGACTCGGCAGTAAAGTCTCGACGGCGCTTATCAACTCGGTAATTTCTTCTGTTCAGAGAGACGTTCGGCCGCGCCCTTTTCTGAAACCAAGGCCACCCAGGCTGGCAAAGAAGACTCGAAGAGCTTTCTCGTCGGCTTCTGGCTACTTTCAATACAAACCTCTCTCAGAGCGGCATCTATGCCATTAGGGGCCCTCTTCTCGGTCGAGGTATTTTGTAGGTGAAACTGAATACTACTGATTAAGTCCTCCTTGCTCATTTTTTTTATTGTTCGACGCAAGCTGAAACCGCCAGCTCTGTGCTACGCACCGGAATGGTGAATGACAACATATCAGCCCAGCCTGTTTGTTCACGCACCCCTCTCCATCAAGTTTTTTATTTTACGCACACATGCATGCATAAGCGCCTAGGCAATCAACGCCGCTGTAGTTGACGCAACAACGACGCCGACATAAGATCGTGATTAATACCATTCGCCCCGACGTATATCGCTCGTAAGCTGACATCTTAATGGCTGTTAGGATCACTGCAGTTATTTAGAGTAAAGTGGCACTGCTTTAAAACGTGACTTATTCTTGAACAAATATTCAAAAATATGACCTATCACCACGCGAAAATTTGAGCAGTCCTCGGTGTGCACAGTGACAAGATAAATGGTCTGCGCAGGTTCGTTTAAAATGTCGATTGCCTCGGCGCATCAAAGACGCTAAATGTTGCTCTAGTGCTTGTCTGTGAACTGTGAGAGATTCTCTTAGCACTTCTGCTGATTGGGAATGCCTTGTCGCGTTAATGGCGGATTAGAAGAAATGTGCGGAGTCGTCGTTTTCTATCATCGGAATTGGATTTGAGCGCGAATGTTCCCTGGTGATGATCTTGGAGAAGTCTTGGCCGGAATGATTAACTTCTTTTCACGAGACTGGGTTGAGCGGCGGTTACGGGATAGGCTGTTAGGATGACGAACATCGCGTATTTGTAACTACCACTATCAATGCTAGAAATTGTAATTAACCTTCATCAGGAGAGAAACGAATACTGCACTGCTGATAGTAGTTTTCCAGTTGTTTCATCTTTGCTTCACAAGACTGTTCAATCTCGATCTGCAGACACTTCTCGACGAAAGAAGCTTGAGTGTCTTTTTTCGTGCAGCCAAGCCCAGTACACGATATCGACATCGAAACTCTTTCTCACTGCATAATTGAAGCAGAACCTTCCTTGTACACACGATTCCCGCATCCGAGTGGCTGATCCATCGATAACTTTTCCTCCACTTCAAGCGCGCTCAGAAATTGGTCCGTCCTCGACTCGTAAAGATCGAGAATGTCTTGCACAGATCCTCTATCAAGTTATAGCTCTGGGCCAGCCAGCAACAGCCACCACGGTAGATCGCATGCGCACTGTGCTAGCATGGCATTTGTGAACAGCGTTATGAAACGGTGATGTGGGTAGTATATCGTTTGAACAACCAGAGACCGTAATTAGTTCGTTCATATTGTATGCCAAAGGTCTGTGAGTGACGTTCCAGGCGCTGGAGTCTGATTGCCGAGAAATGGCACCTTCGATGTAGTCCATGATAATGAAAGGCTTGAACTCATGCGGACTTTCACTGGTTAAGCCCTAGCTATATATTCGGGGAATTGGGATTGTCGTATTCTGTCTGATACACTCCATGACTTGAGCCTCGTTCGTAACCTTCTCGTCCCTCAGCGATGTAGCCGTATAACCGGGCTTTAGGAAGCGGATGATGGCATTTGGGCTTTCATCATCGAACTTGTAGCGAAAGGCAAAGTTGAAAGAGCCTTTAAGACAACCACCATATTCCGTGACGGGACCCCCGCCTCGGCAGTCAGCAACAAGAGCAGCCAGTTCTAGCTTGGCATCGAAAAGATGGCTGAGCCAGGCTCGGCATTCTTCGTCTCCGTTGGTCTTTTCGACCTCGTCAAAAACCGGGTTGAAGGGTGATAGTTTAACATGATGCAGGGCGATGCTGGTGGGCGATTGGATTCTAGGCGGAGAATAACTAAGCATTGCACGCGTATCTAACCCCGCATTATGCGGAACAGCTTCCAAATGATTGACTTGTGAATACTGGTGGTCCCTGTCAACAATCGTTGGCGAAAGGGCTGAGCTTGTACACATCGAAGGCTCTACAGGCTGGCTCCGATGTTCCACCATATTGAAGACGCATCCAACCATCTTCCTTCAATGGCGATAGGCGCCAGACCAGCTCAAGAGCCGGCTCTCGTCCAGCATCCAATGAAAGGATGCACAGAAATAATCGGAAATTTCTATATCCGAGGTGGCATTCTCGCGTGCAGATCCTGTCTGACCTGCATCTCGAGATTGGCCAGCAGTACGCAGCATTTACGTTTTCTGTTACCGCACCTCATCTTTTGCTTGGCTGAGACATTGGTAGACTCATCGACTACGACAACTACCTAGCCTTTCTAGCCGCACAAACGCGCCATTACGAGTACGTTTTTCTTGTGCTCGGCAATCACGAGTTCTTTGGCACAACTTGCGAGAATGGACTCGAGACGGCGAAGAGACTAGCCCATGAGACTGTTCTGGCCGGCCGGCTCATCCTGCTGCACAGAACGCGATGAGACAGCCCGGACGCCGACTTGTCGATCCTTGGCTGCACGCTGTGGTCGTCCATTCCAGCAGGGGCCGAGGAGATGGTACAGGCCAAGGTGAGCGATTTCAGGAAGATTGAAGCATGGACGGTGAAAAAGCACTACGCCCGACATGACGAAGAGGCTGCCTGGCTGCGCGGGCAAGCCTCGGACATGTCGATGACGACGCCGCCGAACGGGAAAGCAAAACCGCGTAGAATACTAGTAGCGACGCACCACGCGCCGTGTACGGAGGGTACGTCTAGGCCGGGGCAGGAGAGCAACCCATGGGCATCGGCGTTTGCGACAGATCTGCTTGTTGACACAGGTGCTTGGCGAGGGGTGGCGGCGTGGGTATTTGGGCACACGCACTACTCGACGGACACGGTCCGGGGCGGCATCCGAATCGTGGCGAGACAGCGCGGCTATGTGCTTCCGGGTGGCTCGGAGCCGCAGAAGAGAGACTTTGACCCGTCAAAAGCTGTGACGTTGACATGAACACGCCTCTTCTGATGTGGCGGCGGCCGCAGGAAGGAAATAGGGGTTCAGTCAAATCAGCCCTGCGCTCCCTACGTACTAACGGCGGCGGTGGCGGTAGTGTGTCAAGGATCAATCGCGTGGGGGCGATTGTTCTTGTTCCAGGATCAGCACAAGATGGACCAGCCAAAGCAACGGATTGACGGAATTAATTAAATAATATGCTGGCCGCGTTGCAGTAGTGATTTGACAAGATAGCGAGGCTGGGGCGATGGCGTCATCGCATCTCTGTTGGCGCCATGGTGCATGAAGCGGTACAGTACCTACAGTATACATTTAGCGGCGCTGAATGTACAGTACCTGACAAATCATTCTTTTCAGTGGCTCCAGTGCTCGATGGCCACTAAGCGATCCGCTGTACCGTCTGCAAGTCCCGTATTACTTACTGTACAGTAAGCTTCGACACGGCTTCCAGCTCGTTCTATCGAGGTGACAAAGCGGTTTCGTCCCAGGCACAGACGACCAACCAAAAGTTACAACGACCACACACCACCACCACAACCACCGCCACCACCTACTGTATCCTCCCCCTACTGTAACTAAACACCACCCGGAAGAGCAGTTCGCATCAGCAAGGCTCAGCCCCTCCGTCACCTATAAAAACCAGCCTCCGCTTGACCCCTCCTTTCTCAGCTTTTGGCCCTCTTTGATGATGCTTCCCTCATCCTCACGCATTATCCGCCTCAATACCAGTCGTATCGCATCGATTGCCCGCTTACCGATCTCTACTCGAACACCGACAAAGAGACTTTTCCACGCCTCACGACCAGCCATGACTGTCCACGTTGTCGAGACGTACGTCAACCATCATCATTCCCCCGAACGGCTCGCAAAATGCGCCTCCCGCTGTCGCACGGCGTGACCATGACTGCTGCTGACCATGTCTCTACGATAGTGCCGATGCCTTTCGCCAGGCCATCGCAAACAACAAGGTCGTTATTGTTGACTCGTACGCCGACTGGTGCCCGCCATGCAAGGCCATTGCTCCCGTCCTCGAGAAGTACGCTCCCTCTTGTTCTCCAGAAGGCGCATACAAGCCCTGTTGCTTTACCAGCTTGTGCTGACATACTCCCTCTGCAGGCACTCCGAGTCGGAAGAGTTCAAGGACAAGGTGCACTTTGTCAAGTTTGACGTCGACAAGGTTCCCGAGATCGCACAAGAGCTTCGAGTCAGCTCCATCCCGGCCTTTTTCTTCTTCAAGGACGGCGAAAAGGTGGACAACTTTGTCGGCGCCAACCCTACTGAGCTCGTCCGCCTCCTCAAGACGCACTCGGCGTAAGGGAGTCCAGTTGCGACGAATTGAGGCCACACTTCAGATGCATATATATATAGTCAAATAAAAGTCGAAAGTGTGTTGGCTTCAAGTGCTATGTATCGAGCCTCTTCACTAGCCATGCCGGCATAGCGATCGCGCGATATCTCGCCATAATGTGAATGTCCTGTTCCCATCATTTGATGTGTTATTAGAATGACTTTCTTAACCTGCGGCACTGGTCCAATTTATTCTTGTTTCTGTATCTAATCAATTAGGACGAGACTATATTATATCATGGCTCACTCAGTTGGTACTTAGGTAGCTGAAAGCCGCTATCATTAGCGCAACGTGCATACTACTGTACATACAATGACGCGGGGCCAATCTGCCATTTGTTTTGGTTCCCACAGCAACACATCGTTTGAGATACCATCATCCCACCAACATCTTCAACTCGGCGCAACATACTTGCCGTTAAACCAAGTTTGCGTTTCCCGGACGGAAATCGCATCAAAAAAAAAAAAAAAAAATCCAGTCATGGCGTACAACAGAATGAGCATCATCCCGCAGCAGCAACAGCAGCAATCGCGCTCCCGAAAAAAAGAAGACGAGGCCGACGCGTTTATGCGCCTGCCCGACAGCGAGATCGTGGGCTGCATCACAGAAATCGGCATCAACTTTAGCATCGCCGACCTGCAGAAGCCCAACCCGGCGCACGTTCAGCAGATTTTCGAGTGGTTCGCCGAGTTGCTGCTCAATGCAACGCGCGAGACGGTCGACCCGGCCATGCGCGCCGCCGCCCAGGACGTCTGCGGCGAATTTGCCGACGTGATCCCCGCCGACACGCGCAACCTGATGGGCTTCTACGTGTCCCTGCGACGGCTACTTCTCGAGTGCGGGATCACGGATCTGTCCTTCAACGACCTATACAAGCCGACGTACGAGCGACTCGTCAAGATCTTCAGCTATCTCATCAACTTTGTGCGCTTCCGCGAATCCCAGACGTCCGTCGTCGACGAGCACTACAACAAATCAGAAGGCATCAAGACGCGCATCGACGCGCTCTACGCCGAGAACCAGGAGAACGACGGCCGGCTGGAGGACATGCGCCACAACCGCAAGGCCATGGAGGCGCAGGTGGCGCAGAAGACGGCCCGCAACGAAGAGCTCAAGCAGCGGTTGCTCGAGCTGCGGCGCAACCAGGAACGCGTGGCGGCGCGGCTCGACGAGGCCAAGCAGCGCAAGGCGGAGCTCACCGGCGCGCTCGAGGCCAAGATGCACGAGAAGCTGACGCTGCGGCAGGAGAGCGCCAAGCTGCGGCCGTACGTGCTGCAGAGCCCGTCGGCCCTGCAGGACCACCTGGCGGAGCTGCGAGAGATTCTCGGCAACGATAAGGCACAGATCGACGCGCTCGACCGGCGGACGCGAGCGCTGCAGACATCCTCAGATGCCTTCTCCACGGTGGCCGTCGAGGTGGAGGCGTGCATCCGCGTCCTCGAGGAGATCGCCGCGGAGCTGACGCGCGAGGAGGAGGAGCTGTCGCGCAGCAACCGCCAGAAGGAGGCCCTGACGGAGCGCGGCAACAACGCCCGCGAAGTGGAGCGCACCGAGGCTCTGCTGAACCGACAGCTAGACAAGTGGCACGAGCGCACGGCGCGGCTGCGCGAGCAGGCCAAGGTCAAGGCGGTAGAGGCCAGGGACCGCGTGCACGAGCTGCGGGCGGTGCACGCGCGGCTGACGGAGGAGCAGGCGGACCGCGGCAAGGAGATGGAGATTGGACGCGTGCGCATCGAGCAGACGGAGAAGAAGATGCTGGACCTCAAGGAGACGATCGAGAAGGAGGTGCACGCCGCGCACGACGAGTACCTCAAGATGGAGGCGCACATTAAGCTCTACATGACGGAGATGGAGCAGACCATTATGCAGTAGGCTGTCTAGCTTGTACTTGCGCGTGCTTTCTTCCTTTCTGTTATGGGGTTTTCAGCGGTGGCGTTGGGGACACAATGTCGATGACGATGAATTCATGATTACCCTTGTTATATACCTTTGTTCTTACGCGTAATAACTCCAGCCATGACGACGTATCGATCCGCAGCATCACTCATCAAACGTGAACCACCTGGCAAGCACCCTCCGCAGCGGCACACTCGGCACGTCCTCCTTCACGCCCTTGACCAGCGGCACCTCCTCCTCATACACGCCGCCCATGGCGCTCCGCTCCGTGCGCTCCGCATCCCACCGTCTCGGCTCCATCAGCGTCGGCGCCAGGCCGGCCCTCGCCGCCGCCTCCACCACGCACGCGGCCGAGCACCCGATGCCCCTGGCCGTCCACTCCGGCCCGTCGCGGTGCACGTCCAGGAAGCCGTAGACCAGCAGCGCCGGCGTCTTGGGGGCCACGCGCCTCTCCCACGCGCCGGGGGTCAGCGGCGGCGCCCGCACCGCCGCCACCCGCGCGGCATGGGGGAACACGGAGAGGTGGGCGCGCAGGTGCGCGGCGCTCGGGGCGAAGGCGACGTGGATGTGGCGCGAGACGGCGAGCTGCCCGAGCGTCTCGACGAGGAGGAGGGGGTCGGCGGCGGCGGCGGTCTCGTGGAGCTCGGGGGGGCCGACGACGACGGAGAGGAAGGACTCGCGCGAGGCGCAGATGAGCACGCTCGTGGGGAAGTGTCGCTCGCGGAGGAGGTGTTGGAGGAAGGCGGAGGGGGGGAGGGGAGGGAGGACGACGGGCGTGAGGGGTGGGGTTGTCATGATTTCAATCTTAAATGAGGGTTGAAAGGTTTTGTTTGTGTTGGGTTTTCAGGAGATGGAGATGGATGGTGGGTTGGTACCAGGGTTGGCGGGGCTGTGGAGGTTTGGCTCGTCGTGTGTACGTACAGTAGCTGTCTCTGCTATAAACACCAAGTCAAAGTCAAGTCCTAACACAGGAATGACATGAGATTTTAGGTTATACCTTCTAAATCCATTCAATAGCTTTGCATGAACAAATATCATGCTTGGGAAGCCTCTTATCGCGCCCAACAAAAAAAATTGTCCAGTGCTCTCGGGCGGCCTATGAATGAGAATACAAGCGCAACCTGATTTTTTTTTTTAACTTCATATCTGCCTTATCCACACTATCGTATACAATCTGATTATGATTGGCAAGCAACAAAAATATCCAATTCGAAAACGATGCAATTCTGTCAATATGATTGCGTGCATACTTGTTCGCAGTTTGTTCGCCTCTCACGTAGTTCCCTAGACTCCGATTATGTCGCTGGCTAGCTTCGCGCCCAGAACCCGGTTGGCAATCTTCTTGAAAGCAACCTCCCTCGCCGCGTCGGGGCCCTCGTGCTTCGGCTTGGCGTCGATGGAGAACGGCGAGAAGCCACAGTCGTCCGTCGCGCCCAGCTGATCCCGCGGAATGTACTTTGCCGCCAGCACCAGCTGCTCCGCGACCTGCTCCGGCGTCTCGATCCGCGGGTTGATGGTGCTCACGACGCCCACAAACGCCACCTGCTTCACGCCGTGGGCGTCGCGGCGGATATACGTCCCGATGTCCTGGTACACGGCCTCCCGGTTGCTCTCGCTGGAGGCCTGGATCAGGAAGTAGCCGCAGTTGATGTCGAACATGCGCGGCAGCAGCCGGCCGTAGGCGACGTCGGCGGAGTGCACGCTGTCGCAGTCGCCGCCGGGGCACGTGTGTAGACCGATGCGCGCGCGCTCCTCGGGCGACGGGAAGCGCGCGAGCACCGCGTTGATGAGGCCGACGAAGCGATCCAGCAGGCCGGCGCTCGTCCATGGGTTGGCGCTGTCCTGCTTGAGCGCGAGTCGGCCCTCGGTGAAGTCGATGCTGACGCGCTGCGCGCCGGCCTCGAAACACCCGCGGATGTCCTTTTCGCATTCGTCGACCAGGTCCTGCTCGAAGACGGAGCGAGGGTAGCTCTCGAGCTCACCCTCGAGTGGATACAGGAGGTACAGCATGGAAGGGGATATGACGGCCTGCTTCAGTCCCCGCGACGCAAACGGCGCCGACTTTTTCAAGTTGTCATAGGCATAGGTCGCGTAGCGAAATGGTCCCGACACGAGCCGAGGTAGCTGGCGGGAATGACCATCGGCAAACTGCGCGAACAACTGGCCGCCACCGGCAAAGTTGCTTCCTAGGCCGGCCCCCTGCAAAGTTCTGCAAAGTTTCTTAGCCAGAATATAGATGACAGAAATAGGGACGAATAATACTCAATAATAGGATACGTGGCGAAGCTGCTGACCCGCTGCTCGCCATCAGTGACGAGCGTCTCGCCTGTCGCCTCCAGCCGCTCAATCGTCTCTTGTGCAGATCGATCCTGCACTGTCGCGAGTTCTTGGCGGGAGATCTTTCCCGCGTCAAACTCGGCAAACGCCTGCTGCAGATCTAATTACATAGTCAGTGCCCAAATGACGGCGCGCCTCTGCTTGGACACTTACAAGATGGCCGCGGGATGGACCCTGGCAAAGGTTGTTAGCGGAAGTATTCAGTATATGATAATACGCTCGTTGATTGAGCTCACCAACTAGCTCGGTCGGGATAGGCATCTTGACGTCAATATCCAGCTGGCCGCGTGTAGCCTGGAGATTCGAAGCAGGACAAGATTTGCTTCATCAAAATCTGCGGGCTTGAGCGATTTATAGCTTCTTGATTTACCCCGCGCGCGCGAGGACACAATGGTTACAGCTGCCAAGCCGTCGTTTCGCAGAAGAGGCCACCACCACACATCGCACCTCTGCTTTCGAGGTAGCATCAACTCGTAAATATGCAAGACTGCGGCAAGCGGCTGAGTAGTGGTGTCGTGAGACGGCTCCAGGTTGGCCGAGAGTGAGACATGCTGTCCGCACGGGAGAATGTTAATTCGCACCATCCATCTTTTTTATGATGTATCAGCCCGACTTGATTACGCGTGATCCCAACAGGGACCTCCGTTACGTGCTACATAAGCCTAGCCAAGTTTAAGTTTGCGCAGGTTCGTCCGCCTTGAATCCCGCCAAGAGTCAGCGCACGAGAGAACGGCTCAATAGGTCGACGTCTAGACAGGCAATGGGTGATGGACTCCTGGGCGGCAGATGCGACCATTGGGAACTAATACGACACGGCTTGCTTTGCACACACACCATGAGAAGCTTTTTTCTCTCCATACAAAAAAATTAATAATAGAAAAGGGGCGGCGGTAGGGAAGTAGAGACGACTATACAACGCATGTACTATATATCGTGACAAGCACGTCGCTCTAGGTGCAACTCCGCGCTAATGCAGTATACCCCTTTATGTACAGTAATAACTTGCATCTGCCATTCTATCGTCACTTCACTCATCGACAACGAAGTAAAGGCTCTTGCCTCGCATCATCCGTCAAACATGAAATTGAGGCGTTGGCTGGGAAGAAAATCATGACATCCAATATTCCAGATGTTGATTATCACTTTGCCGTTCGCCCGAGATGTGGCGTTTGTAATACATACATAGGCGTGGGGGAGAACGTGTTTCTGCGTACGTTAAAATACAGTAACTACACTGCTAATTGAAACCTCATAGACTGATAATTTCTAGTTATTGGTCATGCAAGTTCGACATCCTTTAGGAGGCGCATCGGCCCTTTTGATTTTCCACCATACGGGCAACTGCCACGTCCCGCACATGGCGTCACACTTTGTCGTCGACCGAATTGTGGAAGTTGTAAAAAGACAGACGAGGCCTCGGCCATACACACCGACTGCTTCACGGTCGCTGCCCGCTGTTGTCGATCAGACAGTTTTGAAGACCGCATCTACGTCACCAGCGTTTGGCGTTCGCCATGGCGTCAGGCGCCCGACCTGGAATTGGACGAGCCCGCGCCGCTACCAAACGAGATCGTACTTCGCAAGCTGGGCTTACTACAGATGAGGATCTTGCCTGCAGAAATTGTTCAGTTGATCCGTCGGTACTCGCAAGGGAGCATTCTATGGCGTCTTTCTTCCGCGTCCTATCCAGCTTTTGGAGTTCATGCCAGCGAGAAAGTCACATCGGTTACACTGTCTGACCTGTCGTCGTGGAATCGCGGTGGGTGTCTAGGCATAGCAGATAACGGGAAACAGCCCATTTTACGATTGACCATAGATTCGTGTGGAATAAGGCGAATCGAACGCTTCGACTCATTCTCGAATTTGCATTTCGCGTGGAGTGAGTCCCACGCGTATGCGTTCCTGGATTGTCGCGACACGGCTAGCGTTGGTGGCATCATGGTGATTCTCAAAGTTCTGTCACAAACCCATTGCCAAAATCACGGCGTTTCGCGCTAATGTATCAGCAGAACTCGCGACTCCGCTTAGAACTACCCAAGGCACACCGGGGTATTCAGCTTTGGAACACTACTGCGCCCCTGGCTTTAGACCCATGCTCGTTCTATCCAGCTGAACTAACTTACTCAACTCGTTTCGAAGCCATTGATCTGCGCCATGTTTTTGGCCTTGCATTCTTCTTCTCCTATGAAAGTCTACGGCGAATCCATGCCCATACCAGTGCTTCCCCGTGTGCCTATGTTTCATATGCGCGGTTGCCGCTTCATCATCAAGCGGTCGCCAGATGGATTTACGTACCGATATCACAGAATGACCGTATAGATGTGATGGGAGTTCGTGTACCTTTACATGACGACCAGCAGTTCCAAACCAGCACCGCCTTACTGGTAAAATCTACTCTCAACGTTCAAATGATGGGACGTCGCTGATTTGAATTACATAGCTACGAATGCTCCTTGCAGGCGACTGCCCTGTAGGCATCACTCAGTCTGTCCCTGCAAGGGATTTGGTATTGTCTAAACAACCTCCCCGACTACTGATCCATGATTTCGTGAATGAAGTCAGCGGGATTACTGTTTTTGGTTCTTTTGCCAATAGCAGTAGGGTGACGTCGCATAAGGAGTACATTGAGCCTTTTTTTAACTACGTGGCCGGCCAGCCGCCCTTCCGCGACGCAATGTTCTCCGTGGCACCCATCGAGTCGGTGGAACTGATCCATGTATTCAGCGATGCAAAGACTGGCTGGTGTTCCGGTTTATTGTTCCAGTACAAGAACGGCGCACGGCGATCGGTGGGACAGTGTCGAGTAGGAGTTGATCCGGCGGTCAGTTTCAAAGAACCGGAATGCATTTGCATCCGCCAGACTGAAACATATCATCAAGACTGCCCGGAAGACGTACGAACGCAACAAAGAGTTATCGTGAAGCCTGCGTACGACGCTCAGCATTCTCACGAGGAGGATCAATGGATATGCTCTCCTATGAAAGGTTACCTGCAATTCTGGGTTTCTCACACACTAGAAGCTCGATTGACCGTTATTAAAGCATACTATCATTAATTAAAGACGTCTCATCAATAGTTTTAATACTCTAAAATAACTAGATTACTACTAGAAGTATAAACTATTTAATACTAATATATAATTTTCCTTTAGATATTGTAAAACTATATAAGAGATATGTAAAATATAGGAGATATAGGACATGTAAAAGGTATAAAGTTGAAATATAGATACTATATTATACTTATTTATTTCCTTACTAGCTGTAGATTTTACTAGATGAAAAGCATCCCTTGCGTCCTAGTGTTTCTAGACGTGTGTGCCCTTCTTCTTCTAGTCCCTCTCCGTCCGGCCCTACTACCACTACCGCACTTACAACGGCCGCTACTCCGGCATACTTCCTAAAACAAAACAAAAATTCATTAAGCTCATAGCCATGGTCATTCTTCTCATTGAGAAAGAGCTGGAAGGCGCACAAAGGATACGGGCCAGAAGTTACGGTCGTAGCAGCGAGCGTACAGGTCTCCGTGTACGTCTGACCAAGGTTGCTTCATCCACCCAACGTCCTCCTGTGTGACCCCTTGGATAGCCTCCTAACCTTCGTCTGCAGACCAACGTCCTGCACACCAGTCCGCATCAATGAATTTCAACCATCCTCTCTGATCCACAGGCAACATAAGATGGGTCAGGTCAGGCTGGTTAACAGTGGATCTTAGTGCTTCGGCATCAATCTGAATTGCATATCGATACCGGGATGATAGGTAGGACGTAGCTTGGGACTGTTCAACACCTTGCTCTTCAACAAGGTTATTAACAACCCATTGGCGAAAGTGATCTTGTGTAGCATGTGAGTCGACGCCATAAAATCTGTGTATTGTCCATGATAGTGCTTTTTCCAAGGTCTAGCACGTCTCGTCCATTATAAAACTCGAAGCAATCTCGAATGGCCTCATGAATGCGGCTGAAGCACCGTGCCCAGCCGTCGTCGTTTACACAGGTGGTGCGATAGATTACGAACCCCCATGAGCGATGGACGTCATTGTGTATTCTTTCCTCTATGATATCCGCGGTGTTGAGGTGCCTCGAAGATTCTGGAGTGTGCTAGGATGGCGATCGCGGCCTGCGGGTGCCGTTCTGCCGCGCTCGAGTAAATTGTTCTGAATCCATAACGAGGATGAGATAGTAGAATGGGGTCGGAAATTGAATGATGAAAGAAGAGAGAAGAATGGAAAATAGAAGAAAAAGGTTGGCGTTCAACAAAAATTGACGCGGGATCGAATCTGTATAAACGGGAAATTATATAAAAAAGAAAAAGACTAGAAGGGAAAGGAGGGAGAAAAAGATAGTGAGAGGAGAGAAAACAATTCAAAGAGTACAGTAGGAGGGAACAGGATGGGGCCAAGCAGGAGACGAAGAAGAAACAGAGGCAGCTGATAAATATAGCTAGGGGGCGGCTCTGGCGGTCATTTCGCTTGCTTGTCAAGCGGGGGATGAAAAAAAAAAAGACGAGCCATATGGCGCATGACCAGCGCTTAACCAGTTAGTAAATCCAGAATCAATCAACGGTGAGGAAATTTACAGCAGCTTCGCTAGTGGCAGCTATCGGCGGTATCTAAGGCCCAGATGATGAGTTCTTTCAACGGCAGTGCCACAGTGTGTCGTCTACTGCATGTACACAATGTTCTGTACCGACCGTAAAGACTATCTTTAGCGGGGATTTATAGGTAGTCATTGCATAACTTACAGACAGTCTCGTCTGCGACGTACCGCGCTTACAAGGGCTTTTGTACTTCTGCTAGTAGCCTAGATGGTAGGTACAGTACCTTAGTACTGTACATAGTATATTGTCACTGTTTATACGCGACCCGGCGGTGGCAGTGTTCTACTTTACAACCCAGTACAATACTCGTAGTATGTACTGTAAGCAGGACCAGCTGGCAGGCTGGCCACCTACAGTACCTGCATCCTACAACATCATTATCGCCACCAACTTCGCCTCACAACTCGGCAATACCCAAGGCGATACTTCTATAAATAGAAAGATTAGAACGAGAGAAAGAAAATGGGCAGACAAACATTGTGTGACGCTTTGATCAGTGGCCAATCAACCGCGGTTCAGCACCCAGGACAGTGATTGCCGCTTGCGCAGGCAGCTGTCGTCCGGTTCTGATGGGAAGTATTGAAAGGCACAGTCGGTCTCAAGTTCTTCGTTCCTGCTACTTACTTATATGCATTAACGCTTGGATAGAACCAGGATCCTCAAACGTAAATTAGGCCCAACGCGTGCAGGCGAGACAGGTGGCCGCGACTACCCGGAGTGTTTCGTCTGGCTTAGTTCTTCCCGACAGTCATGAAGTTATTATTGTCCTCGACATTTCCTTTCTACACTAATGGAAGTCGTCAACTCTACAAAGACCTACAGGCTGCCTGTTGGCAGCCTCAGACATTTGTGCTCCCACTGCCATTTACGCATCTCCACACTCTGGCGATGCGCAAGCTGTCGTGCCGTCTACTACTGCGGCAACGATCATCAGAACGCTGACTGGTCGGAGCACAGCGCTCAATGCGCGTCCGTCCGTATTGCCCGAGCAAATCTTGCCGAGCGGGAGCGTCAGCTTCGCCAAACGATACCACCTCCGACTCAATTTAGCAGCTTTTGGCAGAATCCTCGCACCCATGACTACATGCAAGCACGATACGACTTGGTAGTCCGCGCGCTCCTTCCGATGGGTACGCGAAGTAGCTTACAAGAAAGCCTCGACCACATGCTGGACATGATACGGCTCTGCCGCACCGACTCTTTGAGGTTGAGAGACAAAATACCCTCGGTGATGCTACGGCTCGATCTCGATCAGGAGTGCTACGACTTTGTCAAGTGGTGGTGCATGGTGGAGGAAGACTACGATTGGGATGACACGAGCCTGCCATACCTCGACCTTCATGGAGCCGACGCCTTTGAGGAGCCAGACGAGCTCCTCTTCAGCCGTCCGTCCGTCGACCTCATCATGGCGCTCATGGTGTTGAAGATGAAGCTGATTATCGACATTGGCAACTTACGTATCGCGCGCAAGCTATCCACCAGATATTTTCTTCCTCGAGAAATCTGGGCCATCATAGAGTCTCAGCTAGTCCGAAGTCCGCTTTTCACAAATTTACAGGACGAGTCTTCAGAGTCACTTGCCAGCCGACAACGGGCTATTGTGTCTCAGGCTGTTGAGCTCGGCTTCGCCTCACTAGACGAGGACAAGACTTTCTTCATACACCTTCTCGAGAATGGAGCGTCCACCGAAGATGGGTCGCCCGCACCATATTCTCTGGACGACTGGAAAAGTATGGCCCTCGCAGGACACTTGACGCATGCTGCAATCTGGACAACGCATGGCGTCTTGGAATTGTTTCAGGATGCACGGAGGCGCTCCGCGATGGAAGAGGTATCGCTATCCGATGTGAGAGACCATTTCTCTACATTCGCGGCGTGGCAAGAGGAACATGAACGTGAAATCAGGCACAATACTTGGTTCCACTTGAGGGGTGCGATTGAATATGCGTCTCGGCTCGGCCAAAACTGATTCTGGCCTACACTCTCGACCTGAACTCGGAATTCGTTACGGGGACACTGCTAAGGCTCTGAAAATGTGGGAGCGGTACGGTTTGTAGCTCAGTTGCAGTCCACCATGGTTGGGGGCCTGTCGAACGCGGCAAATGACTGATATATACACTGGTATGGTACTGTCATTGATAGAAGTCGTGAGTCAGCTCATTATGTTACATTGAGCTTCTTTCGCAGCCACCTGTATAGCAATACAGCATATCGACCAAGTTGGCTAGGTGTGGTGATGAACAAGGTAGCCAGGACTAGAATGACATGAATATTCACATAGAGTACTCCGCTGATGATAATTAACATGTTAAACCCCGATTTCGTCGTTTTTTTTTTTTTCAGACAGGCTCTGTGGCGAATGCAGGGTTAAGCACAGTCTCAAGTCCTTCGTCGCAGATCAATCCGAGGGTAAGTAGCAATATGGCTATCATGCAATCGCAAGTTTGCAAACTTATCTCCGTTAGCCATGATCAAAAATATCCATTCATAAGCCTCTGGGCCTGTTTACTTCGTCGAATTGGACAATGGCCATACTTCGCCGGTACAAGCGTCTTGGTGATTTTGAGTAGCCATCTATTGATGTACATGTTTTGAAATATGAAAAGTCTTCATATTACCCATAGTCCGCGATATAGAGCAGTCGGGGCCAATCCCTTCGATGAACAACTGTTCGGACTTGAGCACAGGCTTTTGAGCTTATGACCGCGAAGGTTGGGCCTGAATCCTCCACGCGACCCCGCGGCCTAGCAAAACCCGGAACTCTGACTATCCTGTCGCTGTTTCGCCGCCAAGCTGGCTGGGCTGACATACTGATGCCTCCCAATAAAGGCGTAATAGAGACTTGCAAAGACAAGAGTTCCGATGAAAATGGGAGAGGACCAGTTGAATACGGCCGCGGTAACTGGGTACATGGTGGGCCAGGAACACCAGAAGAGAGTCCATAAATTATACAAAATGGCGATAGAGTTGATCCATATCCCATGCCGACCGAGAGAAAAGTCGGCATGAGGCAAGGTAGACGGATGACACACCCTCCGCCACAGTATCGAGCAGATGCTAAGACAATAACACTGCACCAGAGCGACAGTGCATAATGATGAGATTGCATAAAACGCTGTCGGGCTCCCGATATATATGAGGGACAACCCGATCGCCACGACAGACGTGGCAATACATGCGTTGACGGGAATGCTTCTTTTGGCATCAACCTCGGCCACCCAGCGCGAGAACGGAAGACCGGCATCACGCGCGAAGGCGAACAGGGTACGGCTCACGGCAGTCAGGTACATGACGGACCCGAGGACAATCACCATGGCGAAGCCCGCGAGCCACACCGTCAACCAGCCATGAGACATGGCTTGGCGGAGGACCCAGATAGCCGGGTAAGTGGAAGGGTCCGCTAGGGCGGCCATGGTGTCGGGAATGTGGTAGGCCATCGTGAGAGTTTCAAGCATGCTGAGCAGGAGATTGGCGAGGTAGGCGACGACCATGACTCGGGGAACAATTTTCGAGGCGTCATGAACATCCTCCGCCATGCGCACGGCCTGAGGTTTTGCTACATTAGTACTCAGCAGGGAGCAACAGACGATGCATAGAAAGGCATACTGTATCCAGACCAACCTGTCCCATCAGCGCCGGCTGCTGGCCCACCAAAATTGCGAGGGAAGAGCTCGGCCAGCCGCCCTGACCGGTCTCAAACTGTGTCCACACGCGGCGCGACGAGGTGGCGGGTGCGGAGACCCAGATCGGGAGGATGAAAGCGAGATACAGAACGATGCAGGCTGCGAGCATGAATGTCTGGCAGCGCGGGAGCTGGTGCGAGGCAAAAACGTTGGCCACGCAAGTGACGGCGACGACGGCGATGGCGAGCAGAGCGCCATGCCAGTGGAGGAACTCGTAGCCTGGGGTGTTGAGTTCGATTGCAGTCTGGACGAGAGTGCCGACGAGCAGAACGCCGCTGGCGTTGCCAGCCAGCCAGGCGATGCATGAAGTCCAACTAAACGACTCGAGGTTATAGCTTGGAAGACGTTTGGAACAAAAGAGGGGCTAGGCCGGGTTGGAGAGGGACTGGCGTTGTGGAATGTGTGCTTTCGCGGACTGACCCTGTGATGTAGCTGAGAACCCTCTGGCATCCCTCAGGAGCAAACTCGCTCACCCAGTGATACTGGGCTCCGGCAGTCGGGGCCATGCTGGCCATCTCGGCCATGCTCAGAACGGCGGGAATGGCGCAGAGGCCGGCCCAGATGCTGGAGTAGGCCAGGACGGGGAGCCCGCCGTTGAGGAGGCCGGGGGTGATGAAGAAGATGTTGAACTGCCAGGCGCCGATGGCGACGAGGACAAAGGACGCCAGCGACGTGAGTCCGTAGCGGCGGACGAGCTGCTTCTCGCGGCCCATGCGCTGCATGACGAGGTTGTCTCGCGCGCCGGACGGTTTGTCCTCGTGGCTTGACGGTATGACTTGAATAGGTTCGGGCATGGTTAATATTATATATATGTATAATTTTTCAAAGATTTTTACTAGGATGGATGAAGGGATTTTAGAATATCGTTTGCTCATGATTAGCTACAGGCTATGTGTAGGTAAGATGACAAGAGTAATATATAATAGGCAAGGGGGCGAAAGAGAGAGAGAGAGAGAGAGAGATCAAAGATAGGCCACGGCGAGATGAGAGACAGCAGAGAGACAGAAATAAGCGAATAAACGGGAAATCAAGAAGTTATAGACGTGAATGAAAGACATGAGACGTGTAGTCTGCGAATCAGAGTTCAGGTGAGCCAAACGTCGTGGTGTTTTGTCTTGGTAGAGGACGGGAAGGTATACCCGGAAGAGACAGGCGGGGGGGGAGGACCCTGTTTCAACCGAATCCCCCTAGCAGACAATATGTCGCTTGTATTGGTTCTTTCTTTTTCTTAAAAAAAAGTCAGGTTGATATTAGTTGTTGCGATCTTGTTTTGAAAGGTCACGCTTCCTCCCCGAGACTTCTGTAGCCATCGATATTCTCAGCCTAGTCGTGATGGTCTATGATCGGATGAGATCAGCGCCGGCACCAGTCTAGCGCAAACTATATTTGTCATTACCTGAGATATGGCTAGCTAGAATACCAGCCCGTGCCTACACCTGTCTCACGCTGTACAAATGTCTTGTACGTATGAAGCCATTTGCGATACTCGGTCTAGCACACTGTCTCACTGGGGTCAGAGCGGGCCCGGTTTGTGACAGAAGAAGAAAATAACACGGAAATATATGTCTACGAGTCGTGAAATGGGTGTAAGCTATAATAACGCTATCATTCGGTCACCCTACCATTTTGATCGAGACAAAATAAAGAAAAAAAAAATAAAAATAAAAACCCAGACCCGCCTCCCGCTATGAGTGTCAAGGGCACACAGCCCACGAACGACGACAAAACACACTGCAGCACAACTATATTAGCGGTCTCTACGGAGTACCCCCGCAGTTCTAGGGCTACGGCACGGCTTTCGCTCTCCCGCGGGGGCGGGTTCTTCCCGGACCGGAAGTGTGAGTACTGTATGTACTGTATCAATGCTTACCAGCCCCGTGGCAAAGTCACTGCACCTTGTCAAATGGAGCACGCTGAATTATGTCTACTAAGCTATATCCCGATTAAAACTTAATTAAATGAGGTCATCCCTATAAGTGTACCGATGCATGTCCAACAGAACGGAGAGATGGAGAAGATCTAGGTGATTAGACCCTAAAGTAATTGATAGTAGGTACTGTACAGTATGTACAGTACTTACTGTATTAGTATATAGTAGTTCTACGTGGTCTACAGTACGCACTGTACTATGGTTCCCCCTTGCCATGGGTTGTCGAAGTTTAGCAAGGGGCGGGCAAAGAAAGTCAACCCTACGTCCTTTTTAAATAATTGAATAATGTTAAAAAAGACATGAGGGATGATGGCATAAATTACCCTTATATATAATTATAGCTCCGGGTTTGCCCTCGTTAGTACAGTGCCTGTCTCGTGGCGGACGAGCTACCTCATCCTGCCTCTCGTTGACTCCATCACCATTCTATTACCTCTTTATGCACCAAATCTCCATTCTTTCGTCCTCAAAACTAATCAGCTTCTTCTATTTATGCGGTTTCAAATAACAGGAAAAAAAAAACCAATACACATTATCAGCCCCAAAGTACAAGTGTGGTACCAGGACATCGCGGTCAGGCCTGGCCATTGCGTTGCCTCCTCTTCCGCGGACAGCATGGTTTCTCAATCAAAGACAATGACATTCTTGCCATCGCCCTTGCCGCTGAGGTACTCCTTGCGCATCTCTTCCGCCTGCTCTGGCTTCCATTCCTTGATCTGCACCTGGATGCCCGCCTCCGCCACCAGCGCCACCAGCTCCTCTGCCTGGTCCCTATCCGCAATCAGCGAACCGACGAGGGAGACGTCGCGGAATATCAGATCATTATACGACATGGTGATGCCCTCATCCGGCTGTCCGACCAGGACGACCTTGCCGTGTTTGCGCGTAATAGCTGTGGCGAATTTGAACGCGGGCGGTGCGTCGGTGGCGAGGATGGCGGCGTCGACCCCCGGATAGCCGTTGCTGTCCGTTCCGATGGCAGCGGTGATGCGGCTCACAGCATCGTCTGTGGAGGTCTTGTCTGCGAGGAGATGAACGTCGGGTTTCCAGCGGTATGAGTCGACGAGATCGAGCGAGCTCTGCTTTACGTCCACGGCAACGACCTTGTAGCCCTGATAAATGGTCAAAAGGCTTCCCACTGCTGAAGAAGAGGGGAAGAAAGCGTCGAAACATCATTCGTGTTAAGAAAGTATCTGCAGGTACACGCACCATGGCTTTGGCCAGCTGTGTGCCGATATGGCCGAGGCCTCCCAGGCCGACAATGGCGATAGAGCCGCCTTTGGGCACACTGGCCTTTTTGATGGATCCGTAGATGGTGATGCCGGCGCACATGAGACATGCCGCTGTGGAAAATGCAATGGGCTCGGGAATCTTCACCGTGAAGCGAGCATCCCTTCGACATGTTAGCACAGTGATGCGGCACGCGTGTATGCAAACCATATGGCGTACGCGACCATATATTCGGACCAAGCACCGTCTATGCTGATGCCCTTCATAGAAGGATTGTCGCAGTAAATAGGCCGCCCAGCTTTGCAGTCAGGGCAGACGCCTAGTGAGACACTGAAACATTAGCCCACTGTGACGCGCAAACAAATTGGGGGGTAGAGGTTTTTGTTTCCCCTTGCTCACCGCAGCAGCTGTCAAAGTTGATGCAGCCAACGCGATCTCCTTCTTTAAAGTCGCGCACATCCGCACCGACCCCGACGACGACGCCTGCAGGCTCGTGCGATGCGACCACGGGCAGAGGCGAGCCGAAGCTGTTCTCCATGACCATACAGTCCGTGTGGCAGAAGCCGCCCGCGCGGATCTTGATGAGCACCTGGTGGGGCTTGGGTGACGGCACGTCAATCTCGCAGAGTTGCCACGGTCTGTTGAACTCCTTGATCTGGATCGCCTTCATCTTGGCGGGGAGTTGTGGCGCCATCTTGTCTCCAGGTTCGGGTGGGTGTCAGCAACAAACAGTGTAGTGTTGCAATTGCAGAAAGCTGCGGGATGGAGTGCAATCGTGACGAGATTCCGTTTCGGACAAAGGAGACGCATGAGAGAAAGCTGCTGGGTCCGATGAGGTAATTGACAGACCTTCGGGAGCTATCCACGACGCGGCGTATAATCTGCCGTCGACGCTGACGTCATGTCGATTTGAATGTGTCGCCTGTCGATGTCAAGCGGAAGGGGACAAAAAAGCAATTTATCTTTCTGGCTCGAAAACTAGTGCGAATCATCTCGCGACAACTTTTGATGCAGTTGAAACAAACTTCATCCTTTGACTATCGCAGACTGTACAAGACTCTGTTTGAGACTATCGTCGCAGGCAAAGACAGCCCTGGTTCGGGGCAGACACATGTCGACACAAAATCCTTTCTTTTTATCGTCCGATTGGCATGGTTCGGTGCACATAGAGACTTTCCCTTGTAGTTTTGGACTGTCCATCACGAAGCACGAAAAACAAAATGCTTTGGGGCTGGTCGTGCCCAACCGCTTCGCGCGAGGCGGCATGCACGCATTAGAGCTCAGGTGAATATACTCGTACGGATTGACCACGTCGCTCGAAAATTTCGGCCAATAAGTCTCGATACAGTCGATCACGATGATAAAAGAAGCGCATGCAATCAGGTATAGATCCGTCATGGGAATAAGATGTGCGATAATTCTCTCTTTTCTCTCTTGGAGGCACTCACGCCAACAGGAGTGCGATGGAGTTTATCGATAACACTCAACTATGGCTATACAACAGCATGTAAAGATCAAGGATTTGGCTTGTTGTATGGGGGAAAAAAAGAAATCTTTGTAAAAAATCTCTAAAATGTACGAAACTACCAAATTGTTACCATCATCGTATTCTTTAGCAGACACTTCATTGAATGTGTCTCGTGAGACGACCCTGGCCGCTGCTGTTACTGCAGCTCCACTTGCATCATCTCCAAACCCCCCTCCTACATCCACCATCTGTTGACGACGCGCCGGCATACACGGTGCTGCGACAGTATGGAGTCGATATCGCGGATATCGAGCCTCATGGAGGCCGGTACGTGTCGTCACACCCGCCACTCGACTCATCACCACTGACCCGGTTGCCGCAGCAAGGGAGCTCACCCTCGATGCCGCCCAGGCCACGCGGGGCAGCCGCACGAGTTCGCGGCTTCTCGACCGCCACCAGATGCGCAAGCTACTCGATAGCCGAAATGACCGCGATGTGCTCGAGGGTCTTCGTCGCGTCATCTCCGTACGTCTCCCTCCGCCCGCCAAGTGCCTTGCGCAGTAGCTGACCGGTAATTTCCAGATGATGTACCGCAACCAAAAGACCTTGCCCTTCTTCTCTTCCATCGTCAAAAACGTCGCCTCGCCCAACATCGAGATCAAGAAACTCGTCTACATCTATCTCATCCATCATGCCGAGCAGGAACCCGACCTCGCACTTCTGTCCATCAATACGATCCAAAAATCGCTCTCCGACACCAACCCGCAAGTCCGTGCCATGGCCCTCAAGACAATGTCCGACATCCGTGTCCCCGTCATTAGTCAAATAGTCTCCCTCGCCATCAAAAAGGGCCTCGCCGATATGAACCCCGCTGTACGCAAGGCTGCCGCCCTCGCTATTCCCAAGTGCTTCCGACTCGACCCAAGTCAGGCGCCGCAGCTTACCGATTACCTGTCTACTCTGCTCGGCGACAAGCAGCATTTGGTTGCGGGAGCCGCCATCGTCGCCTTTATGGATATATTCCCCGACCGCATTGAGCTGATTCACAAACACTATCGTGGGCTGGTCCGCAAGATAGTCGACATGGACGAATGGAGTCAGCTGGCCACGCTTCGTCTGATGAGCTTCTATGCCAGGAAATGTTTTCCGCGACCCAAGTCTGCCGCGACCACACAGCGCCAGACCGAATCCACATCAGCCGACGACTTTTATGCCGAAGCGAAATCGAGTGACGCCGACGCTGCCGCCTCGATCGATCCTGATCTACGTCTTCTTCTAAACGCTGTCCGTCCTCTGCTGCAGAGTCGCAATGCTGGCGTCGTGGTCGCAGTGACAAGATGCTACGTGGAAGTGGGCACCACGGAATACGTCAAACTCACCATAGGGCCTTTGGTGGCGTTGATGCGCGGCGCACATGATATTCAGCAGTTGGCCCTCTACAACGTTGTTTCGGTTTGTCTGATGCGCCCCAGAGACTTTGTCAGATACGCCACCCATTTCCTGGTCCGCGCCACGGATTCAGCGCCGGTTTGGGAGCTCAAGCTCGAAGTCCTGACACTCATCTTCCCGCACAGTCCACCCCACGTCAAAAGTTTAGTGCTCAAAGAGCTAGAACACTTCTCGCAAGGCACCAACAAAGCCCTCGTGCAAGAAGCTGTCCGAGCCATTGGTCGCTGTGCCCAATCTGATGCCACGACATCTTCCCGCTGTCTCAAGTTACTTCTCAGCCAGATTACCAGTCTCGATGGCACTCTTGCCGCCGAATCGCTCACTGTGATACGCCACCTGATCCAGCAGGACCCAAGTGGACATGTCGGTACCGTTGTCCGTCTTGCTAGGAACTTGGACTCTGCCACCGACCCTCAGGCGAGAGCTACCATTATCTGGCTGGTTGGCGAATTCTCGGGTCTCGACGGAGAGGACAACATCGCTCCCGATGTGTTTCGCATACTTTTGAAAGAATTCAGCCACGAGTCAGAAGCTGCCAAGCGGCAGATCGTGCTGCTAGGCGCAAAAGTGTATTTGCATTATATCAACCGCCGAACGGAAGCTGAAAAGACCCATGCTTCCGAGGATGATCCGCCCCGGACTCTGGAGACACATCCTATCGAGCGCCTGTGGGACTATTTAATGCTTCTTGTCAGATACGATACATCGTTCGATCTTCGAGATCGCGCGAGAATGTACAAGGCGCTGCTTTCCGTGCCCCAGTTGGCCAGTCTGATGCTTCTAGCACCAAAGCCAGCACCACATGCGCCCAGCCCCTCGGAATCAAGAAAGGGCTTTCCCTTGGGCTCGTCGACTCTAGTTCTTGAGGGTGGTGGTGGGCCCCATGGACTGAGCGGCTACACAGTCCTTCCGAACTGGGTTAAGCCGGGTCATGAACCGGATCCAAAGTTACGTGAACCAGACGAGGGACAATACTCTCAATATGATGGTGACAGGCGAACTCCTGCACCAGCGAGCCAAGCTCTGGATGAGGCCGTGAGGACAGTACCCGGAAAGTCCAACGGGGTCAGCGAAGGCTTGGGCACCAAGACGCTGGACGACTGGCTCGCTGAGGGGGATGAGGAGGAAGAAACAGAAGAGGAAATGGACGATGAGGAGGAGGAGGAGGAGGAGGAGGAAGAAGAAGAAGAGGGCGATACCGAGGACGAGGAAGACGAGGAGGAAGAGGAGGTGGAGGAAAGTGATAATGAGGAAGAGACAGCTCACTTGGTGAAAACATGAGGGGGCATGTTCATAGCAGCAGCTTTTTCAGTTTATCGGTGCCAATACCCTCACAACATGTAAAGAAAACTTTAGTGCCTACGATGAAACTACGGATCACAACTTCTACAATAGCATAAGCTTTCATCGCAGGTACATCTATATGCAATTGTGAAATCTCTAAAATATGCAAACCACCCAGAAGCCTATGCAGATCTCCTTCATGATTGAAAAAAACAAAATCTATCGCCATTTCGGCAGGGAATAAACTTTCAGACCCGTTCCTTGCTGTCCATCGCCGGCGGCGTCGCGCGTTTCGTCTCGTCGCTCTCATTCCCAGTGGCCGCGGTGGTGTCCTGCTTCGCGGCCCGCTTCTCAGCGGCGCGCTGCTGGCGGCGGGCGACGACGTTGTGGCGCATCTGCGGGAAGAAGATGCCCGGGTGAAAGATGGTGAGGAGGGCGCTGGCAACGAGGATGAGGGTGCCGTCGAGAACGAGGAAGCTGGGCTGATCCTGCATGATGCGGTTGCCCCATCCGCCAGCCATTTCGGCGATACTGGAAAGCAATTTTTTTTTTCAGTCATTGTCCAAATTTTTTTGCTCCTTCTTTGGGAGAAAGAAAGTGTTTTGAAGAGCCCTCGAAGAAAATGCTTACCGGTAAATGCAGCGGATGAGAATGGCGACGTACGCGACGCAGATGGCGACGAGAAAGACGCGGAACTTGGAGCTGCGCCAGACGGCGAGCCCCTCGGAGCCCTGGGCCTCGGGGCGGCGCATCCAGCGGGAGGCGCGGACGAGATAGTCCACGCCAAAGGCGCCGAAGAAGGCGAGGACGACGACCTGGAGGGCGACGCCGGCGATGATGAGGCGGTTGCCGGAGCGCAGCAGGTCGGGCTTCTCGTGGCCGGCGGCGGCCGCGATGCCGCCGCCGATGGCCTGGACGACGAGGCAGGAGATGTCGGCGGGGAGGAAGACGCGCGGGTACCAGGCGGGGGCGACGCGGGAGAGGGCCGGGTTGAGGGCGAGGGCGACGTGCTTGAGGGTGAGGTAGATGCTGACGCAGATGAAGGTCGGGCCGAGGATGATGGTGCTGATCTGGAGCTGAAAGGCGCCGTCGTTCCAAGGGTTGGAGTGGAGGAGTATGCGACCAATGTAACCTGGGAGGAGGGGGAGGGTTAGGTAATATGTTTTAAGCATCACAAACGAGGTGCAAGACTTGATGGAGGCGGGGGGGGGGGGGGAATGTG